>CAMRHE010001432.1:0-100845 GCA_947044405.1 Leptodactylus fallax | reverse complement strand
TTTTCTCTGTTGATTTTTAGGTGGACATTGCAAAGGGATCTCCTATGGAGACTCTGATGTAGATGTGAACTTGGCTTTACAATTCTGGGTTGTGTGTTCTCTGTTGTAATTATTATAATGTCTGCCTTACTTTAAACTTCACTTACTAAAAGACTTTGTGTGAAAATTAAGCAGCTCCACCATCTAGTGGTAAAAATTTTGTAGTACATGTTTAATCATTCTTCATAAGATAAGGATTTACTGAGCAAACTGTGATATAATTCTGGCTCAAATCAGGGTCATAACTAAAGACTCATGGGCCCTGGTGCTAAAGTTCAGCTTGGGCCCCCCTCCCCAACCTATTCTCCAAACCATCATCTGCATCCCATCTGTACATTCAATGCAATATTTACCTTTCTATTATCTTCTCCAACATAGTGGTTTATGGGTTTGTCCATAAGGAAACAGGAATAAATAAGCAGATGACCTCAATAGTTTATGGGGTCCGCGGGTTTCCGCGGGTAAATGCTTTTTAAGTGGATTAGTGTGAACCTAGCCAGTGGCGTAACTAGGAATGACTGGGCCCCAAGGCTAACATTTGACAAGCATCGGGGGCCTGCGGGGCCCCCTAATGTCCCGGACCCAGGGGCAGCCGCTTCTGCTGCTACCCCGGTATTTACGCCCCCTGAACCTAGC
Organism: Leptodactylus fallax; assembly: GCA_947044405.1. Taxonomy (NCBI): domain Eukaryota; kingdom Metazoa; phylum Chordata; class Amphibia; order Anura; family Leptodactylidae; genus Leptodactylus; species Leptodactylus fallax. The sequence goes on along the minus strand of CAMRHE010001432.1, from coordinate 100,170 downwards.
GTTAATTTGCTATAAGGAAGTCAACACCATGTGGAGCTAGTACTAGACCTAGGGTCCCTAAGGAGGTTATAAGGTGATTCAGGGGCTGCAGTTCAGACTATAAATGGTCACTAACCAGTGGTGAACCTAGCGCCTCTTGGCTGCCTGAGGCGGACTATAGAAAGATGCTGCCCCCCCCCACCCGGAAAAAAAAAAAAAATAGTTTCCATGCTATTAGCTTCACACGCTTCTATCATTGCACAATATACACAATACACGAAGTTATAAAAGAGTTTTTAAGAATTCTTCCTCCTGTATTACTTCAGTATCAGATCAGCAACATGGCATTAACAATGAAAGTAACTTCACACATCTTCTGCTTGGTGGATGGACGAGCCCACGTGGCCCTCATTCTCTATGATAGGAGCGCCGCAGATAGCTGAGAACAGTTCTTTGGCACTCCAATCGAAGTGAATGAGAGCCATGCAGGTTTGTCCATCCACCAAGCAACACACCTATATTCAGCCAGGCTGCGGTCAGGCTGAATTCCCACCGAGTGGGTATTTTGGGTGGGGAATTTTCAAGCCCAGTATTTATCCTCTATCATTTAAGTGAATACAGGGCAGTAACATTTTGTGACATACAGGTGACGTCTCTGACTAAACCTTCACATTTCCCTTCTCTTCCCTTTGGACCGCCATGACCATTTCTTCCAGCTGTGACTTGTCTCTGTAAAGTTTGCAACACAGACATCTTTGGCTCCTCACTTTTCTAGGCACCTGACCCACATTGTCCTCACCTGCACACCTATCCTGCTGCTAACCCAATTATAAAATATATAATACTAGCAGAAGGACCTGGCTTCGCACGGGTACATTTCATTTTTTGTTTGTGTAGTGGCCCCATAAGAATTGGCCAGTTTTGCACTTGACATCCAGTATGGCAGTGCAGTATAGGTACAGTCTATTTATGGCTGTGTTGTTATGGAAACCTGGTAAATGAAATGTGAACTTATGTTGGCTGATACACGTGATATGACTGAATATTTAAGGACCTGCGAACTGCTATTGACTAATACAGGTCATAAATAGCTTGGTTGCTATGGAAACCTGTGTGCCTGAGGAGAGTAAGCGCCTGCGAGCTCTTATTGGCTGATAAGGGACATGTGACCGTGTGTATGGCAGTTGGAATATGAGTGAAAGAATTGCAGGCTTGTATTAGCTAATGTTGGTAATTTTTTGGGAATACTGTATCTCAGGAATGGTACATCCAAGAGAGCTGAGACTTAGTCTATAATATTCCCAGACACCTGATGTACATGTGTGCCAAATTTGGTGAGGATCGGTCCAGTCGTTTGGTCGCGCATAAAGAACAGACAGACAGACAGACAGAAACAAACTCATTTTTATATACAGTACAGACCAAAAGTTTGGACACACCCTCTCATTCCAAGAGTTTTCTGTATTTTCATGACTATAAAAATTGTAGATTCACACTGAAGGCATCAAAACTATGAATTAACACATGTGGAATTATATACTTAACAAAAAAGTGTGAAACAACTGAAAATATGTCTTATATTCTAGGTTCTTCAAAGTAGCCACCTTTTGCTTTGATTACTGCTTTGCACACTCTTGGCATTCTCTTGATGAGCTTCAAGAGGTAGTCACCTGAAATGGTCTTCCAACAGTCTGGAAGGAGTTCCCAGAGATGCTTAGCTCTTGTTGGCCATTTTGCCTTCACTCTGCGGTCCAGCTCACCCCAAACGATCTCGATTGGGTTCAGGTCTGGTGACTGTGGAGGCCAGGTCATCTGGCGTAGCACCCCATCACTCTCCTTCTTGGTCAAATAGCCCTTACACAGTCTGGAGGTGTGTTTGGGGTCATTGTCCTGTTGAAAAATAAATGATGGTCCAACTAAACGCAAACCGGATGGAATAGCATGCCTCTGCAAGATGCTGTGGTAACCATGCTGGTTCAGTATTCCTTCAATTTTGGATAAATCCCCAAGTGTCACCAGCAAAGCACCCCCACACCATCACACCTCCTCCTCCATGCTTTACGGTGGGAACCTGGCATGTAGAGTCCATTCGTTCACCTTTTCTGCGTCGCACAAATACACGGTGGCTGGAACCAAAGATCTCAAATTTGGACTCATCAGACCAAAGCACAGATTTCCACAGGTCTAATGTCCATTCCTTGTGTTCTTTAGCCCAAACAAGTCTCTTCTGCTTGTTGCCTGTCCTTAGCAGTGGTTTCCTAGCAGCTATTTTACCATGAAGGCCTGCTGCACACAGTCTCCTCTTAACAGTTGTTGTAGAGATGTGTCTGCTGCTAGAACTCTGTGTGGCATTGACCTGGTCTCTAATATGAGCTGCTGTTAACCTGCAATTTCTGAGGCTGGTGACTCGGATGAACTTATCCTCCGCAGTAGAGTTGACTCTTGGTCTTCCTTTCCTGGGGCGGTCCTCATGTGAGCCAGTTTCTTTGTAGCGCTTGATGGTTTTGGCCACTGCACTTGGGGACACTTTCAAAGTTTTCCCAATTTTTCGGACTGACTGACCTTCATTTATTAAAGTAATGATGGCCACTCGTTTTTCTTTACTTAGCTGCTTTTTTCTTGCCATAATACAAATTCTAACACTCCATTCAGTAGGACTATCAGCTGTGTATCCACCTGACTTCTGAACAACACAACTGATGGTCCCAACCCCATTTATAGGGCAAGAAATCCCACTTATGAAACTTGACAGGGCACACCTGTGAAGTGAAAACCATTTCAGGTGACTACCTCTTGAAGCTCATCAAGACAATGCCAAGAGTGTGCAAAGCAGTAATCAAAGCAAAAGGTGGCTACTTTGAAGAACCTAGACTATAAGACATATTTTCAGTTGTTTCACACTTTTTTGTTAAGTATATAATTCCACATGTGTTAATTCATAGTTTTGATACCTTCAGTGTGAATCTACAATTTTTATAGTCATGAAAATACAGAAAACTCTTGGAATGAGAAGTTGTGTCCAAACTTTTGGTCTGTACTGTATATAAGAGATAACCCCCATAATGAATAATACTCCCAAGTGCATATTTATATTAATAATGTCCGTGTGTACCCCCATTAATAGTGCCCCCTTATTAATGCCCCATAGGTTTCCTAATTAAAAGGTTTTCTAGGTCATTAATAAAATAATCAGTGGGGCTCAAAAACCCAGGACCCCTACTGATCAGCTGTTTGAATGAACTATGGTACCTGTGTAAGTTCCGTGACTGTTTCTCTGTTTACATACTGTCATTCATCTCATAGCGGCCATGTAATGTAACTACATCCTCGTCCTATACACGTCTATGTGACAAGGCTGTAATTACATCACACGGTCACTATAAACAGACAGCGTGTGATATAAACAGGCGCCATAGCCCCTTCATACAGATGATCCGGGGGAGATGAAAAGTCCCTTTATTAAAGCCCAAGTGCCACCTTAAAGGGGTTGTCCAGGATAACCACTTTTTTAATATGAGGCTATGGAAGGTTCTCCAGTGTCTTCCAGCATGTTCCAGTCCTGCTGCTCCGGTGATTTCTTCCCCACAGCACTGTGAAGTCCCATGTCAGCCACCTCAGCAGTCATGTGCGGTGGGGACTTGCGCCAGAAGAAAACACCAGAGTTGCAGAACCAGACCGCGGTGAGAGACATCAGAGCACAAGGGACAGGTGAGTAGGTTTTTTTTTTTTTTTTAATCACTTTCCCTGGTCTCATATTAATAAAGTGGTTATCCTGAACAAGCCCTTTAATTAATTGCCCCTATTATTATTCACCTGATTCCCCCTGACATAAATACTGCTCCCCTAATGACCCTTTATATAAATGAATGATACCCCCTTATATAATTGATGTCCCTTAATGAACGCTTTTATAAATGCCCCTGTGCACTCTATTATGCCCCACAGTGGCCCCTGCACACTCTATTATGCCCCACAGCGGCCCCTGCACACTATATATTGCCCCACAGCGGCCCCTGCACACTCTATTATGCCCCACAGCGGCCCCTGCACACGGTATTATGCCCCACATTGGCCCCTGCACACGGTATTATGCCCCACAGCGGCCCCAGCATGCAGTTTTATGCCCCTCAGCAGCCCCTGCACACTCTATTATGCCCCACAACTGCCCCTGCAAACTCTATTATGCCCCACAGCGGCCCCTGCACACTCTATGATACCCCACAGCGGCCCCTGCACACTCTATGATGCCCCAAAGTTTCCCCTGCACACTCTATAATGCCCCACAGCGGCCCCTGCACACGGTATTATGCCCCATAGTGGTCCCTGCACACTCTATTATGCTCCACAGTGTCCCCTGCACACTCTGTTATGACCCACAGTGGCCCACCCATGAACTATTATTATACTCTGGGGTCTTTTCAGACCCTAGAGTATAATGATTGGAGATTCGGGGAGGTGACAAACATAAAAACCACTGTTACTTACCTATCCTGCGCTCTCCGGTGCACTGCCTGCTTTAGGCTCCTTTCAATGTCGCACAGAAGTCAAGTGGGCCAAGGCTGGCGTCGCGACATAATGACGTCAGCCTGGCTCATGTGGAGGCCGAAACCTGCTGGTAGTAACATCAGATTGCTGGAGAGGTGAGTAACATTGGTTTTTTATGTTCCCTCACCTTCCCTGGGTCTCCGATTATTATACTCCGGGGTCTGAAAAGACCCCGGAGTATAATAATAGTAGTATTTAGCCTCACGTACCAATCCCCGCTCCTGCTCACAGCCGCTTCTGCTTCCCCCTTCTGTGTCCTATAGCAGAAGGGGAAGGGGGGGCGGCCATGATCAGGATGGGGGGGGAGCTAGGTAAGTAAATAGGCTGTTACCTCCTGGGATTACTCCAGCCTTCTCTTCTTCACCCGTGCATAGGACGTCTGTGTGTGAAAGATCCTCCGTGCGCCAAACCGCTTTGGCCACACCCTGAGTCCTCTTTCATATAGAAACCACACTCACCGCCAGTGAATGTCGGGTTCACCAGATAAATACAAGACAAGCCTTCTAAATTTTATATATTTATTAACCCCTAACTGGGTCGGTATTAAAATCTAACATATACAGATCAGAACAGATATGCAGACATATGCAAGCATTAACAGTTACTAGTTACAAGATACAGTACAAATAAAATAAAAGGGATTAAAGGTGAAATGATTACTTTACCACACATGTCCTTGATGTGGTTCTATAGTCCAACACTCACACATGGCATGTGTGAGTCACCAGTGGAGGCTTCTTGGCATCTGGCATTAACTCCTAGCATGTGGCATCACAGTACAATAATCCCGCCTGCATGCTCTTCACAGTCTCTCAGCATTAGTCCAATAGTCAATCACAAAAATCTCCTCATGGTCTGTCTATAACAACTCTGTAGCATAATCCCAGCACAGTCTTCATAGCATGATCTCTTAGTAATAGTCTCCACCCACAGACCTCTTACCTCATCTTTTATACCCTTTATGCCACCTCCCAGAATGAGGTCACTGGCGACAGTACGTCTGATGAGTTAATTCAATCAAATCCAGATCTTTTGTATAGAGCTGAGACAAAGTGAATTGATACACTGTTATCAGTCATATCTGATCAACAGCCCAGGCTTGAACAATGCACTATTGTTTGATCAGCCAGGGCTGTATAAGAATACAATGGAGCCCTATTGTTCCAGCCTGGCCGCTACTGCCAATATGCACCTAGGCTTATAGCTGCGCACAGTATGCAAGCAAGCAAGAAGGGATATCCTATACCCCAGAGACCAAAATACAGCTGAGTTATGGCCATATTTAGGCAGAATCATCACACTGTGTCTCAGCACAGGTGGCGTAATGACGTCATAGCATCGCCGCCTTCGCTGAAATACAGACGTCTCCTAAGCCAGCCCAGGACAGGTGCCGCTCAGTTTGTTTTCAGAGCAGCCTGTCTTGGGCTGGTTTAGGTTAAAAAAAAAAGTAAAAATGCCACCCCTTCAAGCAGTGAAGACAGTGCCGCCTGAGGCGGCCACCTCACCTCGTCTCATTAGAGGTGTGCCCCTGTCACTAACTTTTCAGACAACAGTCTCATTTAATAAAGTCTAATAGAGACTGGCTGCTTGTGTGATTACATATGGGATGTTATTCACAGCCAGCAAGCAGCTTTCTTGACTGTGCTCATAGGCTGCTCTCTTCCCGTGTCAGCTGCTTCATTCCTGCATGTATTTGCCCTATATTTGCAGTTCAGTGTACCTGGATCTCCTACATTATCCTCATGTGGATTTTTCTCAGCTATTTGTTTGCTATGGTACAGTTACTCTTGGCAGAATTACATGTAAATAAATCAAACTAGGTATAATGGATAGTGGATGGGGGCAGGCGGCTTCTTATTGTACATGCTACCAGCCTCAAAGACAAATGTAAAATGTTCTGCAGCCATAATGTTATTATTAGCAGCAGAAAAACTGCTAGGACATTAATGTATGAAGGAGTATACAACCAAAGAACAGACTACCCAGCAAGACCCTGCAGGTACCCTTAAAGGTTAAACAGTAGGGAAATGGTGTTAAACCTTCTTTGGTTCCCATGACTATCACAGGGGATGCACTTTCTGCTGTAAAGAAAATGGATGAACTATAGGCGTTAGTCTTGAAAAGGAGGGAGTTCCAGAAGTGTAGTCTACTGGGTTTCACAGAATCTTGGTTGCATGTGCGACATCCCCGACATGTTACTGTATGGATGCATCATTGATTCAGAGACATTGAGATCCTGGCCTGTTTTAATTTCCAAGTGAATTCTGTGCTGCGATCATGGTAGCAGTGTTCGTCTGACCATCTGCGTCAAGCAACACTGCGTGGGAGGTTCTTTCTGGTGTGCTAGCATGGCAACAGGAAAGATATCCCAATGCCCCTTTTCTGTTTAGTGACAGAAGACTGCAATCATATGTGTAAATTGATCAGACTACCTAAGTTTTATCAGTTTCTGAAGTGTTCTACCAGGGAGGAGAAGACAACTAACTTGTTATTTGAGAATGTCAAAGATTCAAATAGATCAATAATCACAATCTGGTCTTCCTCTGCTCTGTGTATAGACCAGTAGTTAAAAAGTGCCCTATTAACAGGAAGCAGGTTAAACAGTGGTCTGTGGAGGATGAAGGTGAGCTGCAATTCTGTTTTGAGACTACTTTGTGGGATGTGCTACTAGACCAGGTTAAGGATGATGCTGATCTGGCTGCTGGGGAACTAACAGATTACAGAGGGGAAAAAAAAGTATTTAGTCAGCCACCAATTGTGCAAGTTCTCCCACTTAAAAAGATGAGGCTGGCCTGTAATTGACATCAAAGGTAGACCTCATCTATGAGAGACAAAATGAGAAAACATATCTAGAAAATCACATTGTCTGATTTTTTAAGAATTTATTTGCAAATTATGGTGGAAAATAAGTATTTGGTCAATAACAAAAGTTCATCTCAATACTTTGTTATATATCCTTTGTTGGCAATGACAGAGGTCAAACGTTTTCTGTAAGTCTTCACGAGGTTGGCACACACTGTTGTGGTATGTTGGCCCATTCCTCCATGCAGACCTCCTCTAGAGCAGTGATGTTTTAGGGCTGTTTTGGGGCGAGTTGTGTTTCTACCAAACAGTTCTACTTTGGTTTCATCTGACCATATGACATTCTTCCAATACTCTTATGGAACATCCAAATGCTCTCTAGCAAACTTCAGACGGGCCCGCATATGTACTGGCTTAAGCAGGGGGACACATCTGGCACTGCAGGATCTGAGTCCCTGGCGGCGTAGTGTATTACTGACGGTAGCTTTTGTTACGTTAGTCCCATCTTTCTGCAGGTCATTCACTAGTTCCCCCCGTGTGGTTCTGGGATCTTTGCTCACCGTTCTTATGATCCTTTTGACCCCACAGGGTGAGATCTTGCGTGGAGCCCCTGATCGAGGGAGATTATTGGTGGTCTTGTATGTCTTCCATTTTCTAATTATTGCTCCCACAGTTGATTTCTTCACACCAAGCTGCGTGCCTATTGCAGATTCAGTCTTCCCAGCCTGGTGCAGGTCTACAATTTTGTTTCTGGTGTCCTTCCACAGTTCTTTGGTCTTCACCATAGTGGAGTTTGGAGTGTGACTGTTTGAGGTTGTGGACAGGTGTCTTTTATACTGATAACAATGTCAAACAGGTACCATTACTACAGGTAATGAGTGGAGGACAAAGGAGCCTCTTAAAGAAGAACTTACAGGTCTGTGAGAGCCAGAAATCTTGCTTGTTTGTAGGTGACCAAATACTTATTTTCCACCATAATTTGAAAATAAATTCTTCAAAAATCAGACAATGTGATTTTCCAGATTTGTTTTCTCATTTTGTCTCTCATAGTTGAGGTCTAGCTATGGTGTCAATGACAGGCCGGCCTCATCTTTTTAAGTGGGAGAACTTGCACAATTGGTGGCTGACTAAATACTTTTTTCCCCACTGTATATTAGCATGTGTATTGACAACATTGGGGCATATTTATCAATACTGTCTATCTTTGTACCTTCCCAAGGTACAAACCCCATTCATAGTTTTAGACTTATTTATGATTCCGTCGTATGGACTTTCATACATTTGGTGCACTTTCCAGTAAATTGGAAAATTTATTTTACTGTGTGTAGGCTACTGTGGAATCATAGTGTACTGTGAATGAGCCCCAAGAGTACATTTTCATTATTTTTTGCGGGATGAGATGTACTTTTAATGACACCATTTTGGGGTACCTATAACTTATTGACTAAATTTTATTAACTCTTTCTGTGTGGGATTAAAAAAAAAAACATCAAACCTGACACTATTTTTTGCCTTTCGCAGTATAGCATAAGTAACATGTTAAATTTATTCTATGGGTTGGTATGATAATAACAATACCTAACTTATGTTGTTTTTATTAACTATTAATTCGATTGGAGCTCCGGGTGTTAGAGAACAGTGTCAGCCGCATGACACAGCTGACACCCGCTGCACACCATGCTTCCACTGTAATAGTATGGTGGTATGTTCAAAACCCTTCCTGACTGTGCCATACCATTACTGCGTAGGTCGGGAAGGGGCTAATTGTTTAACCCATAACATGAAAGTAAGGTTAATAATATAACTTAGATTACAAAATCTTCAGTTTTACTTAAATTAGTTGAGCAAAAATTAATACACCCCATAGCCAAAACTACTACATTTAATATTTTGTATGACCTCCATGATTTTTAATAACATCAAGTCTTCTAGGAATGGAATGAATAAGTTGGATGGCACATTGCAACATCTATCTTTTTCCATTCTTCAAGAACGACGTGTTTTAGAGCCTGGATGCTGGATGGAGAGTGATGCTCACCCTATCTTTTCAGAATTCCCCATAGGTGTTTGATTGGGTTCAGATCAGAAGACATACTTGACCACTGAATCACTTTTAACCTATTCAGAAATTTGACAGTGGCCTTAGATGTTTTGGATCATTATCATGTTGGAAAAGTGCACAACAATCAAGGGCACAAAGTGATGGTAGCATCTTCTCTTTCTATATAGAGCAGTACATCTGTGAATTCATGATACCATCAATGAAATGCAACTCCCAACAGCAGCAGCTCTCATGTAGCCCCACATAACTGCCACCACCATGTTTCACTGTAGGCACCATGCATTTTTCTTTGAACTCCTCACCTGTACAATGCCGTACATTTTTGAAACCATCAGTTCTACATTTATTTTGGTTTCATCACTCCAGAGTCCCAGTAGTCTTCATCTTTATCAACATGGATCCTAGCAAATTGTAAACCGGCTTTTTTGTTCATGGGCTTTGGGAGAGGCTTCCTTTGTGGACGATACCCATGCATGCCAGTCCCCTGCAGTGTACACTATATTGTTCCACGGGAAACACTCACCCCAGTTTGACTTTCTACTTCTTTACCTAACTGCAGTGAACTTGCATGGCGATTTTCTTCAATCTTTCTCATCAGAAGACACTCCTGTTTTGGTGGCCTGGATGTCTCTGTGAGATGGTTGCAGTTCAATCTTTGTTAAATTTTTCTATCACTTTTGCTACAGTATTGTAACTGATAAATAAAGCTTTACTTATCTTCTTGTAGCCTTCAACTTTTTTGTGTAAATAAATAATTATCTTTCTCTTGTGACATTTCTCTTCCATGTGGTGCCATTACTGACTGTCTGCTGGCCACCTGTTAAATGAATAATTAGACTCACCTGAATTCTTGTTAATTAGAATTTTGTAGTCTAAATTTTAGCTTTGCTCCTGAGGCTAAGGCCCCAAGTATCAAAATGCATCGCGTTTTATTTCCGCTGGTATAATGACTTACTGCGATTTTCAAAAACGTGGGTGTTTTGAAAATGCAACTTTTCCTCAGCGGATTTTTTTTCTGCAATGTGTGGGAGGGATTAGCTGTAATTTCATTCACTTTGCAGGTACTGTAAAATGCAGTGGCGTTTTCCACGGCGTTTCTGCAACGGCAAAAACGGTGCGTTTTCACAATGTTGGGTGCACTCATTTTTGCAACCAACTTGGTATTGAATTATTTTGTTAGGAAAATTACTTTTTTAGTATGAACAAAGTAACAAATCTTGTTTGCAATCAATGGTCCACATTTGTGGAAGAATTTTGTAGTATGGTATCCCATAGAAAATGTTGATTCTGAAATTAAACTAAGGCTTGGGCCTCCATGTCGTAATAAAACATGGCATTTTACAGTCACACATTGCAGAAAAATAGGCACAGAGGAAATTCTGAGATTTCCAAAACCATTGCAGTATGTCAACTATACCTATGGAAACACCCTATCGTTATAATGGTTGCAAATAGACTTTCTGTGAAAAGCCTGGCGGGAAAAACCGCAATATGTTGCTATCGCATTTTTTCCCGCAGTGCTTTTTTTTTTTTTTTTTTTCTGCATCCCGCTACACGGGGCCTTAGCCTTATAGTCAGCCAGTACTTAGTCATGTCCATTTTGGTGCACATGTAACCCTGCAAGGAGCACTTTGTATACAGCAAATGCTACAGTTAATGCCAAGCCAGGACCCACTACAGCAGACATCAGCAATTTTATTCTGAGGGACAGTGGATTACATTTCCCTTACTCCAGGGGGAGGAGTATCAGAGAAAGGGACTGATTGGCTGAGCAGGGAATTATGGGAAAGGTCTGCACAGGAAAGAAAGAGGACAGCCACATGGGCTGCAGATAAGTCTTCTTCCAGCAACTGCCAGGGAGCACATAGCTTGGCACTGGGTAACCCAGGACATAGAGACAGTCCTGCCAGCCCACCAGCTCACATTGAGGTAAGAAGTAGCATCCCTGCAGCAGCAGCAGCAGCACCACCTGTCCAGAGTGACCAGACTCCCAAAAGGTACTCAGGGCTGCATGCAAGAAGACTCCTGCCTCATACTCATTAGTATCCTGTCATCTGAAAGCTGCAGCACCCAGCTGGCACCAGATTCCCTACAAGAGTTAGTGAGTAGACTTTGCTGGAATTTACTGTACCGCTGTTAGAAAGTTTCTGAGAACTGTTGTAGAAAGGATCTGCTGTGTCTATAGTGCACCAACCTTTCCTGAATGCGCGCCATCGTCCGCGGCATCTGGGCCCCGTGCTGTTATTTAGGAGTGCAAGCTGGTACCTGCAGTATGATTGCATGTGTGTGAAGACTATCATCTATGGGTCACTATCTTAACCCTGTGCTATTCCCTATAGTTTATTATACCCGCCAGGCCTGGTACATAGTCCATTCCCACCACTAGGGGGTTTAATACTATAGGATGTACCTGTGCATTGTAATGTGAATCACTGAAACATTTCACTGTTCGCATTTTATCAAGTTTGCCTTTGTTTACCCTTCCCATAATAAACCGGTTAAGTAGTTTTGCCCTCAACATTTGTGAGTGTTTACTGAGCTTAGGTGGGGGTTTCCCAATTCGAACCCTAGCAGAAGAGGAAGACCCTCCTGAATTCCTACAGTGCTCCTAGCAAGATTCGGGTGGAGGCACTGCACCATAGTGGGGTGAGAACTACAACACACCGTGCCTACAGAGGTCGGCCCAAAGGGGTGTTTCACACATATTTGAAAAGTTTCTACCAAGTCTTACAATTTTTTTTTCCTTGCAATTTATTCAGAAATATGTTGTATTTGACGTGCGCCATCAATTTTGGTGCAAAGAAATTACAAAAAAGTGTTGTACTTATAAAAACTGATAAATATCTTTTTGGATTGATTTTGTTGATATCTCTTACTTCCTTCTTTGTTATGTTTTTGGTCCCACTTAATAAATACCTTTGAAACTATAAATATTGTTAAAGATGCCCCATTGTGCCTACCAAGGAGGTTAAATGATACCCTAATAATACTTGCGGCACAAGCTTCAACCCTTCTAAACAAGAAAATTAGGTTATTTACTAGAATTGAAAGGGATGTGGTTAAAGCAGTTTAAAGAGCCTAGTGACAAGGTTAGAGACTGCAAACTACCATAGAAGTGTAAGGTAGAGAGTAAATGAGCTAAACAATGGCATGAAAGACATAAGGGTAGGAATGAAAACCATAACTGCTGTTAGTACTGTAGCAGAGGAAATGAGTACATGGATCAATTGAACTCAACAGGTTAAGCAATGCGGCTTTGGGCAGGTGGATGGAGCAGAAGGCACAAACTGTAACTTGTTGAGTCAGAGGGTGAAGAATGTTTAAAGGGTAATAAAATCTGAAAATAAAATAAAATAATGATGTGAGGAGACTGCTAGGTAAAGTGAGAACTGGTAAGGCGGTGGCCCTGGTGGGATGTAGGGCCCAACTGGGTGAGGTGCTAGCATTTTATTTTAATCTGAATAAATGGGTGCAACGGGTTCCTGTGTTATGGAAGACATCCTAGCTGATCTCCATGCCCAAATAAAAGGGAGTCTGACAGAGCAACTACCGCCCAATTGTCCTGACCTCACAGGTCATGAAGGAGTTTGAGCATTTAGTGCTGTCTTACATGAGAGAATGTATCGCTCCATTTTTAGACTGCTTGCAGTTTGTTTACTGCACTAAAGTGGGGGTGAAGAATGCCCTTATTTATCTGCTACATAGCGTGTCTTTGCACTTGGAAGGTCAGGGGTCCAGTATGCTAGTACAATTGAAATATAGGAGAGGAGGAGCCACTGGCTCCCTTCTCTCCATTCTTAACTTGTAGACTGCAAGTTACTTAAGGACAGCAGTCTAAAAGGCGCTATGACCACAACACATCGCTGTCCCAGCACAAACGGGCGTGATGACATCATTGTGTCTGAAAACATAGGTCACGGTGCTTTGTAGGTTGCTGGCCTCAAGTGGCTTGTGGCCTACAGGTTATAGCAAGAGGAGGAGGTGGCGGCAGTTCAGGTGCCCTGCACGAGGGTAATGAGGGTAGACAAATTAAATTTTTCATTATTTTTTTTCCCACGCTTCAGGGATATTATGAATATATTGTGACGGCACTAATGATAAAAAAAATACCACACCTAAGGTTCCGGGTCTACAAAACACCAAACGTTTGTGCTACACTGTAGCAATTAAAGCACCAATATAAATCACACAGCACAATATATAATAACATTTAAATACATATACCATTTTATTATCAGATAAATACATAAAAAACAGAAATATATGTCACGACCAACACAGGATAAAAAACTACCAGCTGTGGATCATGATACCTCCCAGCCCCATATACACATATTTCATAACTGCAGTATATAATAAATAACATTAGCAAAAATACATCATACATAGCTTAACAGCACATAACAATAAGCATAAAGGGAGAGGGAGAAAAAGTTATACCGACCACAGGGATATGACCCTAAAACGTGTTTCGCCCAGCTACCTCTGGGGATCTTACCTACCTATCTCACATGAAACCATATATAGGTGGTAACAAACAATCAAGTGTAAACAAACAGCTGAAGTTGATAATCAGATCCCATGTTAATATCAATTCATACCTTAATATACCAGTCACCTACCATGTCTCTTCCGAGACAAACATATACCTACATATTGTGGGAATATGCCCCTAAAAAGCATATAAATATAAATAAATTAATTCATAACACATGAAATAAACACAATCCATAGAAAATGCATAAATATTAACAAATAATAAAGACCTGAAATGCAGGACTGTCCCTCTGGTCCAAGTGGGGAGGGCTCTGCCAGAGGGCCAGATGCAAGTGGACCTTTTGCCCTATGAGGCCCTGTTAGTGGGTATACCTTTATGCTTACTATTACTGGGGTTTATTCATAGACTTGTGACAGTAACTGCAGCAGAAAAATATACTGCAGATATTTTCTGACATGTATTTTATGCTATGATTTAATGTTCATTAATTTTTATTAAGTGTAAAATGTGCACACTTTCCACTAACTGCTACACCTCCAATGTTAGGATAAGGCCCCACGTAAAAACCGAAGCGCCAACACATGGCGGTTCTTCCCACATCACTTTTCACAGAAAGTCCGTAGAGTTTTCCTCTACAGACTTTCTGCTTCAATTCTACCTATAGAGAAACAGCCAGCATTTCCATAGGTAATAATTGACATGCTGCGATTTCCAAAAAAGGAACGTTTTTGAAAAACACAGCTTTTCCGCTGAAGATTTTTTTCTGCAATGTTTGTATTGGTTTAGCTAGAATCCCATTCACTTTTCAGGTAATATAAAACTCAGCGTTTTTTGAGGCGGTGTTTCTGCTGCAGCCAAAACGCTGCATTTTCGCAACGTGGGGTCCTGACCTAAATGGCAAATGCTATTGTGTCTGGTATCTTTTTAACCCCTGCAATGCTGCTTGTATTTTGCCGGAAAGTGGGGATGGGATTCGCTAGAATGCTGTCCACTTTGCTGGTACTGTAAAATGCTGTGTTTTACGCTGCATGGGGCACCGGCCTTAAAGGGGTTTTTCATGACCAAGATATTGAGCACCTATCCCACATCTGACACCCCTACTTGTCAGTTGTTTAAAGAGGCTTCCTCACTACTTACCAGGCACATTGCTATAGTATGTATTATGTAGGGTCTGTGCTTGGTATTGCAGCTCAACCCCATTCACATGAATAGGACTGAGTTGCAAACAGGTCATATGACATGTGAACATGATGCCATATGGTCTGTGAAGTGGCGCTCACCGAGCTGATCCATGGGGTATCCATGGAGCTGATCTATTGAGAATAGCTCATCAATATTTTAGTCCAAGGAAACTCCTAAACCCCTTTAAGAGTAAGACCACACGTAGTCAGCCGCAGCAAAAAAAATGCTGTGGAAAAGACCATAGTGGAAACACATTGCGCACAGCATTTTTGATATTTTCCTCTGCGAACTTTCTGCCCTTATTATACCTATACAAAAAACACCAGCGTTTCCGCAGGTATAATTGACATGCTGCGATTTTCAAAAAAGTAACGTTTTTGAAAAACACAGCTTTTCTGCTACAGATTTTTTTCTGCAATGCTTGGATGGGATTAGCTAGAATCCCATCCACTTTGAAGGTAATATAAAACGCAGATTTTTTTGCAGTGGTGTTTCTGCCGCAGCCAAAATACTGTATTTTCTCAATGTGGGGTCCCGCCCTAAATGACAAATGGCTAGTGCTTCTGGTATCTTTTTAACACCTTCCCGACATCTGCTGTACTATTACAGCAGATGTTGGGTCTTAAAAGATGACAACCACTCTGCTGCAGAGCGGCCTCCATAGCTACTGGGTCTCCGCTATCATGTACAGTGGAGACCTGGCACTAATACACACGATCAGAGTCCACTCGGGTCACGGGCGTTGTGTGGCTAAACTCTCCCCAGAGTAAAACAAATTGGCCCCGGGGCCACTCCACAAAGCCTTGTACCTTCTATGTTAAAGGATGGCTCCCGCACAGGAAGGCTTCCAGGTCTGCCATAGCTATATTACTATAACATAGTAAATATTACTAAAACATAGCAGAAGTCCCATAGACTGCAATACAGTTGTCTATGGGACCTTAAATGAAAATATTGTAGGTTCAAGCCCTCTAGGGGGGCTAATAAAATAGTAAAAAAAAACTTTAAGAAAAGTTTTTAAAAATGTAAAAAAAATCCTAAAAATTCAAATCGTTCCCCCCCCCCCAGATTTGAAATAAAAGTAAGTAAACAAAAACAAACATAAACAAATTATACATCCCCGTGTCCGGAAATGTCCGGTCTACAAACATATAAAAATGATTTTCCCATACGGCGAACACTGTAGCTGGAAAAAACATCAATTGATTCTGCCATTTGTTCGGCCAACTGCAATTTTTTCACCATTTCGCCTTCTATAAAAATTTTAATGAAAAGCTATCAAAGCATCAGACATTCCCCAAAATGGTATAACTAAAAAGTAGACCTGGTCTCACAAAAAAAGATGCTTTATGCATTCCCATACACAGAAATATAAAAAGTTACAGGTGTCTGGCAAAATATGGCAACTCCAAGAAATTTTTTTTTGCAAAGTTTTGGATTTTTTTAAGGGATTAAAACATAAAAAAAACATAAATTTGGTATCCCCAGAAACGTAATGACCCATAGAATACAGGTGACACGTCACTTTGGCTGCAGAGTGAATGCTGTAAAAACAAAGCCCGTAAGAATGTTGCACTAACACAGTTTTCTCCAGTTCCCCCCATTCTGCATTTTTTTCTAGCTTCCCAGTACATCACACAGAATATTAAATGGTATCATTACAAGGTACAATTTGTCCTGCAAACACTAAGCCCTCATATGGCTCTGCAAACAGAAGAATAACAAAGTTATGGGGTTTCAAAAATCAAAAAATGTCACCAGCAGAAAGGGGTTGAGAGAACACATGACGCACAATGGGAAAGTGTATTTTGTACCCTGTTTAGTGGTGAAAGAAACGTAAATGATGGTGTGTCAGTCCAGGTTCCACAGGATAACAAAAATGTTATGGTATATTTTTATATAAGTAGTTTATTTTCTTCCTCGTGTTTCCATAAAATGTTTTTTGTTGGTGATACGGTGAACAAATGCTGGGTTCACATCTGGGTTAATGTCTTTGGAGACTCTGTTGCTGTGACTACTGAAAAACACCGGAAAAAAAAATGCTGCAAGTACGACTTTTTCAATTTAAAAGAATAGACACCGAACTAATCCCTTTATAGTCAATTGGGTCAGTCAGGCTCCGTTGGTGTCCACTGTTTTAGCAGTCTGTGTGTCCAACACACTGGCACAAATATGAACATTAGTGTCATGGTGTTGTACAGGTCAAACTCACTTGAAGGGATGAAATTGGAGAAGGGTCTTGGTTATTCTGTTGGATATAGGAAACATTGGCACCACTTCCATCTCTCCATTTATATTTGTTTCTTTAAGATGAGTTAGGTAGATTTTTGTAATGTATGACAGATTAAAAAATATTCATTGTGTAATCCATATATCTCTGTTAACTATGGCTTTTATTTCATATGAATAATAATATTTTTTTTCAACATTTTTTTCCCAGATTTTAACCTTCTTTCTAGATCCTGGGGAATTATCTATATATCGTACATAATGTGGACATCATTTTCCCTGTTCACCTTCACAGTGATGGTAAGCTGATTTATGAGTCCTTTTTAGGCTGAAAAAAAGCAAAAATCAAAAACAACTCAGTAATAATGCAATTAAATATACTACTGTCAAAACTGAACGTGAAATGGGGAAGTGGAATGTCCTTATCTGGAAGAATATTGGATACTCACATTGTAGTCAGGTGTTTTTACGGCAGCAGCAGAAAATGAAAAAACATCTAAAAAATAAAAAAAATATGTTCATGAAATAAGAGGTATCTTCTGCTGATACCATTTACACAAAACAAGCAGAAATCAATAATTACACATTTTGAAGAATATATTTATATGGAGGTATTATTTCAATATTTATTTATTTTTATTGCCGCAGAACACCTTTAGGATGAAGCCCCACGTTGTGGAAACGCAGCGTTTTTGCCAGTCACATCCACACAGATTTTGGCTAGTCATATCCACACACTGCAGAAAAAAAACGCTGTAGAAAAGCTGCACTTTCAAAAACGCCCATGTTATTGAAAATCACAGCATGTCAATTATTCCTTCATTTCCGCTGCGGATTTTTTTCTGCAATATGTGGATGGGATTAGCCAGAATCCCATCCACTTTGAAGCTACTGTAAAACGCTGCAGTTTTTGCCATGGCGTTTCCACTGCCGCAAAATCATGGAATTTACGCTGCGTGGGGCCCTGGCCCAATAAGGGAAGAAAATCAGAAGAGAAAAACTCAGCAATAATGCAATGAAAAATGCTGCGGTTTTATACTCTGCATTTTTTAGCTGCATTACGCTACAGCCATAGGCTGAGGCCTCACGTCGTGGAAACGCAGCTTTTTTTGTTGCAGATTTTGCTGTGTTTTTTTGAGCCAAAGGCAGGAGTGAATTGAGCAGAAAGTAGAAATATAAGTACTTCCTATATATTTCCCATTACTTTTTTAACCATTCTTGGCTTTGGCAGCGGAGGCAGAAATTTTCATGGGAAAACAGCATTTCAATCAGGTGAGCCTGGCCTATCTGGGTGTTGCTGGTTTAATATGCTTCACCTTTGTGATAGTCAACCTTTAAAACATTGAAGGTTTCAGGCTAAGGCCCCATGTAGGCTGAATTTTCCTCTACGGACTTTCTGCCCCTATTATACCTATATAAAAAACGCCAGCGTATAATTGACATGCTGCAATTTTCAAAAATGCTAATGTTTTTGAAATCACAGCTGTTCTGCTGCATGGATGGGATTATCCAGAATCCCATCCACTTTGCAGGTACAATAAAACGCTGCCTTTCGCTAAAGGAATATTCCCATTTGGGACATTTCTGTGTACAGTATATGCCATACATGTCCCATACATGCAGATCCCACCTCAGGGACCCACATCTATCTTGGGAGTGGGGACCCCAACCCCCATCTTGCAGCTTTCATATCTGCTCTGTGTGATTCACAAGAGGTAATAATGTACAATAAAGATCAGCAGACGATGAAGAATTCTGGGATATAAAGATATTTTGTCCTTATATTACTTATATGTTCCTCACCCACCTCTTGAACCAGCTTCCTTGTGATCTAGATAGAAAAACAGAAACATAAAAAGAAGATAAATAATGTGAAAATAACCAAAAGTTATCACTTTTCTCTAGTCCATTGTATGTGGCCGATCTATTTATATATCTGGTGTATATACTTCTTGTCTGATGTTTTCTCACTTTAACATATCATATTTCCCATTGAAGAAAACCATTAAAAGCTTGACAAGAGAACAAGATTTATGGGATCATTGAGCTGTGAAGAGCTAGGGTGCTGTTTGGGCCCTCAATTTTGTTAACAAAGAAGCACATACTGCACCCCATATATTTGCTCTACCCCTTGTTACCTAGACCGCACCTACAAAACCAACCCTGGATCTGATCTTATGATAATACCTTGTTCTTTAAATGCCCAGTAATACCAATTATATATAGTAGAAGTGCCGACAGAGTAGTTGCTTCTATGGCAGGATGGATGAACCTTTGTATAAAACAAGCACTTTTGCCTTTTGTGTCACCCCTATTTTCTTGTAAATTTTTCTTTTACTTGTACCCTGATTTGTAGAGTGCTGTAGAATAGGTTGGTGCTATGTAAATGAAGACAACTTTCTATCATAATAACAATTGTCATACCAGTGTCCCGCCAGTGGTTGTATAATATAAATGTACCCAGCCCAGTGGTCTTATAATCTAAGTGTACCTGGCCTGGTGGTCCTATGATATAACTGTATCTTCCATGGTCCTGCACTGATCTCTACTATTAGGAAGTTACTGTCAGCAGCAAATAGCAGCCACTTCCCATGTCATTGTCTAGGATCAGCAATGGAGAATTCCATCTGCTAGAAGTAATCTATGATCTTCTATCAGGGCAGGGTGCGGCATTCTGGAACATTGCAGGAAAACCAGGACTATCCTACTGTATCCTGGACATTTGTTTCAAAGAGATGGCTGTCGCAAGCCTAGCATAAGTTTCCCATGTCTGACTATTCATCTTATTATTGCTCTCCACTTACTCAGTCTCTTCTTCCATTGGTGTTTCTTCTATAATTATGTTTTTCCCATCTTCCTGCTGCTGCTGCTCTTCACTTTCTTTACTATAAGAGATAACAAATGACATCACATTTCTGGAATTACTGTATCAATATATTTCTCCTGACAATGACTTCATCCATGAGTGGATCTTTCCAATAGTTAACATGCCTGTCTGCACCAACTTACATGTCCCTTGTATAAAGTAGAGGATTATGGAGGTACAGTGTGAGGTCTATGTATTACAACCACATTCTGACTCTGTAAATCTCATAGCTTGTATGGAGTTGTGTGAATTAGACCTTAACAACACAATGTTATGTGGTTGTGTCACATGTCTATTATGTAAAATATATAATGTCTGTATAAAACCAACTCATTTTATCTCTTCACTTACATGATCTCTTGGATCTTCAAATCCTTGCATGGATCCTCCTCTCTCTCTTTTTTTTCTTCTTCTTTTTCCTCTTCTTCACTATAAGAGATATAACAAAGACATATATACTTACCAAAAATTTACATTAAAATCGGGATGTTTAACCCTTTAAGGACACAGGGTAGTTTGTATGTTAATGCTCGGCAACTTTTTTCATATTCTCCTTCCCTGTCTTCCAAAATTCATAACTCTTTTTTTCTTTTTTTAGCTGGGGGTATTCTTTGCAT
Organism: Leptodactylus fallax; assembly: GCA_947044405.1. Lineage (NCBI taxonomy): Eukaryota > Metazoa > Chordata > Amphibia > Anura > Leptodactylidae > Leptodactylus > Leptodactylus fallax. The sequence continues at coordinate 79,390 of CAMRHE010001432.1, read as the reverse complement.
GACAAGTTGTATTTTCATTTGGCACCATTTTGGGGTAGATATAATGTTTTGAACAGCGTTTATTAACATTTTTGTGGGGTCAATGTGAAAAAAACCCACAATTCTATCATAATTTTGTTGCATTTTGTTTTTACGGTGTTCACTCTGCATTAAAAATGACTTTGTCTGATGAGTCATTACGATTATAGCAATACCATATTTATATTGGTTTTTATTACATTTTACCGCTTTTACAAATAAAACATCACTTATATGTTATAAGTGTCACTGTATTCTGACACATAACTTTTTTACTGTTTTGTTGATGAAGATAAGTAAGGGCTCTTTATTTGCAGGATAAGTTGTACTTTTTATTGGTACCAATGTTTGGTATGTAAAGTATGACTTTTTGATCACTTTTTATTACTATTTTTTGCGGAATGCAAAGTGAACAAAATACCTTCCTTTCCACAGTTGCAGCATATATTTTTTTACACCATCCACCATAGGGGATAAATAAAACTATTTTTGGATAGTTGGACTTTATACACACATGGGGATACCTAACATGTTTGTTTACTTTTTTGTTTATGTTTTTTTTTTAAATGTAAAGGTGGGTTTTTTTTGAACTTTTTATTATTTGTTATTCATTATTTTAAACATTTTTAACTCCTTCCTGTCATCCAATATACATCCAGTATAGCGTACAGCAGGAAAGGGTTAAGTCCTGCCCCGAACCACCAAAAAATGACCTAAAGCATGTGGGACTGCCCACTTTTGTGGGGATAAACCCGCAAATGTTTCCAACAATTTGGGACATATTTGGAACACTTGGCAACTATACAAAGAACGCATATAGTATATAAAATAACTGACTGTATATCAAAATCTCTCCTGGCAATAAATAAATTTATCGAGCACATATAAGATATTACACATTATATTACATTCTATGTTACTAGTTACTCTGGTTCTTATTAGGTTTTTGTGAGATAGTAAGAATTATGTTAGGATCATTCTTTGCTCTGTTATAGCTATAAAATCTGAGAATATCTGTGGTTGTGGGTGGTTCCGTTATCATTTAACCTCAGGGGTGAGATGCAGATGGTTCAAAATACAGTTGGTTCTCAGAACTGCTGAGAAGTGGATCCCGGCCCGGTTCTGAAATTGGTAGAGCAGGAACCATAGACTGACCTACCTCTTTCTGACTTGCAGGCCGCAAGCCACATTAGGTCTGTGTCCTACAAGCTGTGAGGAGTGAGAGGTAAGTCTCAGATTAGTACTCACCTCTCTGGTCCTTGGCCAGAGCAGACAGGTAAGTACTGCACTAATATTCACCTTTTTTTTGTAAGGGGGCCATAAAGTGTGAGGGGGTCACTGGATAGTAGTCACTCTATGGGGGACACTGATGGGAGACACTAATGGTGCAATTGTATTCTATGGAGGCAGTGATTGGGGTCATTATATTGTACAGGGCAGTGATGGGGGCCATTATACTGTATGAGCGCAGTGATGGGGCCAATCTGACAATCAGGATGCCTGCAGATCAGCTGTTCCAAGAAAGAATACTGGCAGCCATACTGGTAATGTTATCTTTCCGGGATCCACACTGCCTACTTGCCATACAATGTGTAGCGGTGGGTTTAAGTACTAGAGCAGTGTACATCGTACAGTGGTTGAGCAGCACAGTTCCCAGCATATTAACATCACTGGTAGCCACACTGTCTCAGAATATTTGAATTGCATATCTGGCTGTCTTAAGGATATGCCATCAGTATTAGAAAGGTGAATAATCCATTGGATATGTAGAGACATAATTTATATTGGGAACAGGGAACATTATTGATGACAGGAAGCACTGTGGAGGGCTCCAAAAGGGGCTTGGCTTTGTGTTAATAATTTTCACAGTACACTGCAGATGCCACCTTTCCTCCTTCTCCTCCTCTATAGAAGTTCTTGTGATGTGCTGTGCGCACCACCCTTCTTCCCTCCTGCCCCCCAAAGAGAACTGTTGTTAAAAAATAATTTGAATCCCACCCCTGTACAAACTTACATTATGGTGTACTGATTTGCCATTCTGGCACTTTTCTTCTGGTGTCTGATATTTCTATAGAAAAAAAAATCCAGGTGTAATCATGGTAGTCATTGACACAAAAATGTATAGAATATACACATTATATACACATATATTAGAGAACCTTTTGGGAGCCACAATAATGAGTAGCTGCCATTCAGGAGCCACAGCCATGGACATATGCTGAGCAAGTAATTCTATTAGAGATGAGCAAGCCAATTCAGATCATGAACACAAAGCTTTTGGGGTTTGTCACCCGTGAATTCGGAAGTGAATTTATTATACTCTGGTGTTTCTACAGATCCCAAAATATAATAGAAGGAGGCCCAGGGAGGTTTAAAAAAATGACAAACATTTATACTAACCTTCCATCACCTCGTGCCTAGCGCTCTCTATTTAAGTCCTCTTCTAGTCTCTTCTGGCCTCCAAAATGCGTCTGGGGTCACTACTGAGGCCTGTGCTTGGGCCTCAGAGGTCACTTGGGGCACGCCAGAACTGGCCAGAAGACTACCGAGAGTTATAGAGAGCGCCAGGCTGTGCTATACTTAGACACACTATTGTGCCAATGTGGTATGTTTTTATTATTGTCAGGCTGCCAGTCAGACCTTTGCTATTTTTCTATATTTGTTTGTATGATTTTCAGATTTAATTACTTTATTCATTAAAGTATTGTCTATCGATTATGGATGTAACTAGGTTGCTCTTGGTAATTCTTACAATTTATTATGTGGCAGAGTTACACTGACAGGGCACCTTGGTATACAGTATTTTCTTAGCCCTTGGACATGTTGTTTGATGTCCTTTTATTACATTGTCATATACATCATGGATTATTATACTCGGTGAAAATACCTGATCTTTTTATATGGCATAACATACACAAGTGTCATGATGCTGGCGTGACCCACGCGACCGCTGAGGCCCAATTGCCGATGCCAATACAGTTGATTTTGAAGTTGGATTACAATGGGGGCAAATGAGTAATTACTTGCTATTGAGCCCACAAGATGCCTCAGGCCCCATTTTGCCCTTATTATAATCCGCCACTGATCAGACTATAGATGGCATTATGTACATTGACTGACTTTATCCTATAGGGCAGTTGACATCAGGATGTCTCAAAGATATAATAATAATAATAATAATAATAATAATAATAATAATAATAATAATATGAGACATCATTCACTATATTCCTTCACTCCCTGATAAAGTTCCTTACTGCACCTTTATCCGTGAAGTGGTGAAAAGCAGGAATTCTATAAAGAAATGTACACAAAATCCATCTTGTGACTACTCACCTAGACATCTTCTTTGGTCTTCTGTTAAAAAACAAAATAATAATAATAATAATAATAATAATAATAATGATAATAAAGACTCGATAAATGAGATGCAAATAAATCTTGTGACTACTCACCTAAGCGTATTCTTTGGTCTTTTTCTGTAACAAAAAAATAAATAAATAAATAAATAATATAATAATAATAATAATATGCAAATTCATCAGCATCAGTCTGAAGGGTTTTATACATTGTTATAACAAACGCTCATAAGTGGATATGTGAATTGTATAAGGCTCAACCCTTTTTTTTTTTTTATTGCGGTAAATATATAAAAATATACTGTATGTGTTTATACCAAGAATGTATGTATGAACATATATTGTAGCCTTCCCTTATATTTCAATGAGACCTGTCCTCTTAGTGAAGGATTTGAAAAGTTTAGACCTGGATACCTTTAGGTTACTTTACAGAATATTGCTGTCTGCTATAATATCCATTACAGAAAAACACTACATAGTGCCATACATATTTGGCATTTAGATCAGGTGGGAAGTTAACGGAGCAGAGAGAGAAGTGGGTCCTGTAGTAGGAATCACGATGCCCCTCCGTTGCAGTGCTTGGTACTGCCAATGAGGACAGAAGTGCCCTTTGTTATATATATATAAAATATGACCCTGACTGTTTACATGTATATAACTTGGGCCCTAAATCCATGTTCCCATGTACCTCTTATAGCAACATTTCCCTTACTCAGACAAATAATTAAACCATTAAAATATCCTCAAAGTTATTATCATACACTGTGTAGCCTATTAAAAGTACAGCATGATCACTGTAGCCCCTAGAGCTTTAGCTTGTGCCCCTTCTGGTACATATACCACAGAAATTATAGTATACATATATAATAAAATATGCTAAATGACTGGCACCACCAAAAACCATTATCTCTGTAGCAGGGTATATCACATATATAGAATGAACATTACATATCAGATTCTATTCATATTTCTCCTGACAATAAATTCATTCAAATTCTATAAACTTACATTACAGTATCCATTCTAGGACACATGGAAACTTTTTTTGGGTATTTTCCATATCTATAACAGAAGAATACAGCTCTAGTGAGAATCATTAATACTATGGAGAATATAAAACCTATAGAAAATATCTGTAGTAACACACGTCACTCAGTTAAATACAGAGATCCACATTTACTGTTGTGGCTCACCCTGAATTTTGGCTTACACTGTATTCACATGTCCATATTTTGCAGATGATTCATTTTCATGAACCAATAGACTTCACTCATTGGTGTGATGCATCTGCGATACATCCGTGTCAATAAATAAAAAAAAGTACCTGCTTTTTTTTAATTTTTTCGCGGATCTATGGCCCGTGAAAAAAAATAAGCAGATTAAGACATTGAAATGCAAGGATACTTATGCTGTCTGCAAAAAGTGTAGACGGTATACGTAGGTGAAATGCGTATGTAATATAGCCTTCCAATGTATTCATACGTATTTTACAGACATGAAAAGTCTGTACTTTTCACGGACACTATCCCACACTGCTAATTTGCAGATGGGGCGTTGTCCATGGTTGATACATTTCCACATCTGCGAAAAACAGATCAATTTTTTATTGAACTGTACTTTTCAATGTTTTTGGGTCCATGAAAAACAGATGACGCACAGATGTCATTTGTTTTTTTCATAGACCCATAGACTTTCATTAACAATCCAGAAAAATAAAACAAACCTGCTTCCCCCCCCCCCCCTTTTTTTTTTTTTTGAGGACCCTTGGTCCATGAAATAAAAACGAATGTCTGAATGAAGACTTAGAAATGAATGGATAGTTATGCTGTGTGCAAAAAATACGTATATGAAATGTGGATATGCGAATAAGCATTTACTGTGTGCCAAAATCTAGCACATTTTTGGTACAAAATATTGTACTTCAAGCCAAGACATATGTGTCTAGATAAGTAGTGATGGCAGAAAAGGGGCTGGTTATATAACAATGAGCACCACATTGCATTACACTTCTGACATAAAAAATTAGGTGCAATCTAAAGCAACCTAAGGCTGCATTTTACAGTACCAGAAAAGTGAATGAGATTCTGGGTAATCCCATCCACACATTGCAGGGAAAAAAATTGAAAGCAAATAGTAAATTTGTCTTTTAGCCCGAACCAGAATCATGTGCTCCTCTTTATTTCCCAGTCAAGAACACTATTCCTGTATCTCTATATAAGAAAAGCCTCTTACAACATTGGGGGAATATGAAAATCAATACCTGAAAGCTGGGCGATAAGCCCTAATTTTCTTTTTCCATCTGTTATAGAATTAAAAGAAGAAAGACAAGATAAAAATCACATAATCTGCAGTGCAAAAGTTTTAGGCAGGTGAGAGAAAAATGCTACAAAGTAAAAATACTTTCAGAAATAAAACTGTTGATAGTTTATTTTTGTGAATGAACAAATTTAAGTGAATAAACATATTACTTGTATAGGAGCAGTGCTTTAATAAAAATGACAGCTCACATTATTAAAATAAAGTTAAAACTTTTGCATGGCCCCTGTCACAGTCCTATAAAGTCATGAATTGAATAGCAAGATGGCTACAAACTGGAGGGAGAGAATTCATTTTGGAAAAAGAGGAAGTAAGGGGGTATTAACTGTTAAAGACGCTACAGAGAAACACTAGTCAGCTGTCATTTCATGACATCTGGCAGAGAAGAAGACTCGCCCACCCACCCTCAAGTTTTTGAGGAAATGTGTTCTATGAATTCAAGTGATCAGGACAGTCTGGGTGATGACCATTGGATTGTACCTCGCTTATTGGATGTTACAATATTTGGGCAGTATGTCTTTGCCTGGAAATGGAGGTGGTTAAAGGTCCTCATGCTTACTGGCTGCCAGCAGAGGGCGCATGAGCTCCCCAGCTCCTTTCCCATAATGCCTTGTGATATGTAGATGCTTAGTAGAGGGCGAAAGGCAATCCAAAACTCTACACACCTTCACTGGTGCTCTCCTCAAGGAGAGATGTTCCTGTCGCTAAGCCACTCATTGCCTCCCACAAAGCCAGCCAACTCACTTTGCTCTGCCCCCAAAAAAAAGAAACCCACCCCCCCCCCCCCCCCCCCACCAAAAAACCCCCCCCCCCCCCCCCTCCCCCCCCCCCCCCGCCACCCCCCCCCCCCCCCCGCGTTCTCCTTCAACAACTCCCCCCCCCCCCCCCCCCCCCCCCCCCCCCCCCCCCCGCTTTCCCCCCCCACCCCCCCCCCCCGGGGGCCCTTTTGGTGGGGGGGGGCCCCCCCCCCCCCCCGGGGCCCCCCACCCCGGGCCCCCCCCTAGTGTCTGGGTTTCCTGGCGGTGCTTGGGATTTTCTTTCTGCCAAAGTCGTGGTGGTTCGTGTTCCTGGGCGAAAACCCCCCTTTCCCCCTCCAACCTCCCTCGAACCAACAAACCACCGAAGGGGCCCACCCCACCCTACCAACGAGTGGAGAACTCCGTAAGGATCTTCATCGAGGAGAATTTTCGTGCAACTAAGGGCCTGAGATTTGTATGCAACACCCTGCTTCTGGGGATATTCAAGATGACCAGAGAAATGATTCTCTCCGTCATGGACAGACCAAAGAAAGGCGAGTTTGACATCACTTTTGGCTGTAAAGCCTTTTTGAGGGATTTTTTGGACATGTTATCTGTGGTGCGAGATTGCCCAGAACTCGAGGGTGTGAAGATAACACCCCATTTCCCCGATAATGAGTTAATGGTGACTGTATTGATGTATAGTCCTTATACTGAAGAGAAAGACATTATCTTGTTTCTGTTACAGTTTTGTTTGTCTTGTGTTCCCAAAGGGAAAGTCTTCAATGAATGCGGCTTTTGGACGTGTAAAAGACGTTTCGCCTGCACCATTAAACGAAAACCAGATGGGACCTTGCACTTGCCGCCAGCTCGCTTTAAAATTGGCAAAACCACTGGGGACATCTACTTCAAAGGCCGACCAGAATTTTGTTCCAATTGCAAAGACTATGGTCATGTTGCCAAAGACTGTGCCAAAATCGTGTGCTCTCGCTGCAAAAAAGAAGGACACTTATCGTCTAATTGCGATAGTATTAAGAAATGTCATTTATGTAATTCCACTGAACATTTTTTCAGGCAATGCCCTAGAAGGCGTGGCGAAAGGGATGACGGCGTGGATGGTGTGGATGACGATGAAGGTGAGAATGTTGGTACGAGTGTTGTGGTGGACGGTGCTTGTAGTGAGGGTGTGAAAGAAAGTGACGAGACTGCTGTATGTGCTGAAGTTTCTGATTCTGGTATGATTGAAGCGGATAGGGAGCTTGCTTTGAGTGAGGGTGATAGGGTTAGCCAGCGCAAGGGGAGGAAGAAGAAGAAGAGTTCTGATTGGGCTGAAAGGGTGGAGGAGGAGCGTATCGAGATGGAGGCTGTGATTGAGGATAAAGTTGTCTTAGAGGCAGCGACTGATAGCGAGTTGGCCGAGGCGGTCATCGAAGAGTATTCAGATGTAGAAGAAGGGCCTAGTAGACGAATTGATAGTTCAAAGGATATTGTTGAGGAGTCTCCGTCTGAATGTGTGGTGGAGGAAACACAGCTAAGCTCTACTGTTGAGAGTTTGTTTAGTCCGGATGAATTTCGATGTCTTAGGGAATCCGTCAATAGTATTTTAGATATTGATGTATCTAATACGAGTTTTCACGCGTTTAGGACTCATCCGGAGACCTTGAAACAATTTTCGGTGTTACTTAAAGGGAATGTTCCTGCGACATGTCGTATTTTTCATCTTTCTAGGTTATCACGTATATTATTAGCAAATTGGGTTGCAGGTAATGTTAAGCTGGATAGTGATTACATTTTGTTTATATTGTATTCTGCCTGGAAGGGTGGGTTTAGACCTGTAGAGCCAAAAACGGGTATTGGTCTTGAATTTTGAGTACTATATTTGTCGTGTTTTTGTTTGACGCTTACAATTATATATGTGTCTTTTCAATTTTTGTGGATATTGATGTACAACATTGTATTGAGTATTTTGTTTGTGAGGATACTTTGTATTGTTATTTTTGTATTGTTGACTTTATAAATAAAAATGAAAAGTGAAGTTGGCTTGGCTAAAATCCCATTTGCTGTCTCAAGACTCGGTGAGTCAAAAGCAAATTGAGGATCTGTTACATCCAAAAGAGGGCGCATGAGCTCCCAGCTCCTTTCCCATAATGCCTTGTGGCTGCCAGCAGAGGCATTCAGATGGGAGAACGAGCATCTTGAGCCATTATGGAAGGTTATAATGGGCATGGACAGTTGTTAAAATGGTGTTAAAATAATAAAGTTGTGGCCAAACCCACTCAAGCCAAATCAATGCCTTATGGTTTCTTGTTCATAGATTGTTTGGTTTTCATTAACGGTAAAATTTTTGTCAGTACATACAGTCATGGGGACGGACAATGTATTGGACATGTTTTGTAATAAGTTATAATGATATACATACATCAAATCTGGTCCATCATCATCCTCATCAACCCTGTCAGAGTAAACACAAGAGTAAGAATACATAACACATTATATCTACTCTACACCTATATATCCACTGTACATCAATATCTGTGACCATAGTCTGCTATAAAATCTTGTAAATACATGAGTCCTGTATATACAACTTAGTACAGAGGACCATACATAACATTCTGCTGTATAAAACCCCCTCTCCTATTTGCTATGATCTATTGTGACCCGCTCTATTAGCTCTGTAGACCACCATTGTCAGATAATAAAATGTATAGGACCACATAGATAACAAAGATAATTGATACCTTTTATTGTCTAACTAAAAAGATGGCACCAAATAGCAGACTTTCAAGACTACCTCATCAGGTATAACTACTTACTCTAAGGACATACTGATAGGGAATTTAGATTTTGAGCCCTATATGGGACAGTGGCAATATCTGTAAAGTGCTGTGGAATATGATGGCGCTATATAAATATGTCTCTTCATCATATACCATGCCTGAGGTACCTAAGTAGTCTGGAAAGCTTACTATTTGTCATCATCTTTTCAGATAGATATTAAAAGGTACTGAAGATTTTCTACTGAGTACTAACTAAAATGATATAAAGAGATAGTTTCTCCTTATATAGATCACACACTTATAATGAAAAAGCACTTACTGGATTACGTTGGCTTTATCTGATGATGGCATCTGTAAATGTAGAAAGAAATGATATATGTTATCCATTGATGACTATGCTGCCATGGACATGGCTGGCAGCTATCAGCCCTGACTTTCCATGTGTACATAACTGTCCCTATATGCATAATATTTCAATAAAGAGCAGGAAATAAGTGGCTGTCCTCTGTACCTGTTTTGCTGCTTATCTCACAGAATACATTATTTGGGCACTTGCCCAATTCTTTATTCCCCAAAAATTGGGGAGCATCAGCTTTTCTCCATAGAGATTAGATTTTAAGTAGATCCAAAGGAAATCTCTAGGATTTACCAAGAAAAGAATCTAATGTTCATGTTCAGCTTTAGACATTTCCATGTGGCCATTTGAAAGCTTTAGGTGGTATGTAATAGTGTGTGACATGAGGGGGTACAAATATACTCATTTATATGTCTTTGACTGGACTGTCCATTACTGCAGGGTCTTTTCACTTCTCATGGATAAAGGCCACACGGCATTAAATATTAAATCTACACAGAAGTCTAGGGGGAAATAAGTCAACCTGGAATAACTATGTACCAATGCCATAATCTCCTGTATCTCACTGGTGGATATAATACTGTTATCGGCTAATGCATATATTGGACACTACATTCTACGACCTTCACCTCATACCATTCTGCACTTGTACATTCATTCTGGACTTACATCAATGAGCCGACAAGAGAAATTCTCCATGGCAGAAAAAAATACTCGCTTGCGAATCGCACTGTAAATGGTTTGGAAAGGGAAGAAAACAATTTATATTTGGTATGAAAGGCCACAACCTATTTTTTTTTTTTTTTTTAAAAAGCAAATGTTGAATTCAGCTTACCAAAGGAGTTAAGAAATGAGGGAAAAAAGAAAGAAATCACTAGACAGAAGAAACAAATAAAAAGAGGATGGGAAATAATAAAAATAATGGTAAATCATGAACATCAGACACAACATACTTACACTCCTACTCTACAAACTGTAGAACCCTCAAAGAACATTCTGGGCAGCAGCTCCTTATATAAGGTTACGTGATGTCATAATGCCTAGGCTTGAGTCACATGATTTTATGACATCATAACTCATAGCAACAACAGCGGTAACCAGGAAAAGTTCCAATAACCTTTGTTAATGGATATAATGTTATGCATATACTACTATGTATATATATATATATATATATATATATATATATATATATATATAATCTATCAGACTTATAGTGATCAGAAAACAAATTTTTCGCAGAACTTTAGAAAATGTTACAGAGTACATGACATATGATTAATATCAGGTCCAAAGTATAAGTACAGATATATTTTAATAGAGCCATCATACATTAGGGCACTCACAGCAGGGAGCCAGCAGTACAGGAGAGCAGAGTACACAGCTAGGCAGGCACAGTAAGAGAGATTACAGAAGAAGACATATGGATCGGTGCACCATTAACCTATGTTCATATCTGCATTGACTTGACTATTGTGTTGATTGGTACCTTTATCAGGTATGTGATTAGTTGCTCACTTTTTATTTCTTTTTGGGAGGGGGTGTCTGAAAACATTAGTTTATGTATTATTATTTTTTTTGTATTGCAGCATTTACCATACAAGATGAATACTTTTATATTGTAATAGTTCGGCATTTCAGAAAAAAAGCAATATGATTTGTTTATTTGGTTTTACAAGTAAATATAAGGCATGTTTTGATTTTTTTACACTTTTTTTAAACATTTATTTGAATACTTCTGTATTGCAGTGTATTGTCTATACCAGACTTCTATCATGATGGACCTGGGTGCCTTCAAGTTGGTCCCAGCTGTTATGGCAACCCATCAGTGTTCCCTATGATGCAGCTAAGGTTCTGACTGGTTTAAAGATGACGTTCCCTTTGTGATTTAATGGTTTAGGATACAATTAACGTGGTATCTATCTGTGGCTGTTAGTGGCAGATATCTGCAGTATATCACAATTTCATCACACATTGAACGCTATAAGGCTACACTAATACGAACACTAAAACAAACAGCACGGAAAAAAGATAAAGTATGTTTTTCTCACAGCAGTTTTGCAGTCGTGGGACATAATTTTTCACTGATCCCTCATAGACTTGTGTCGTTTGAGGGATTTGTGAAGACAGATAAAATAGGATATTACATTACAATAAAAGCCATCATGTGTTCATGTGAAGAAGTCCTAAGGCTCCATGCACACATCCAAGTGTTCCATCTGAGGATAGGACCTGCTCTGCTTTCATCGGAATAGAATGGATCAGAAGCCCTCATAGAGTTAAGTGCATCACAGAATGCACTTGGATGTCACTCTGAGTTTCATCTGAGTGTATTCTGCTGCAAAAATCCCTACAAACTCGCATTCACACTCGGTTATGTGCATGGGGTCTTAGGCTTCTTCACGCATGCATTAAACTGATCCATACAACCCCATTCACCTGACTGATGCAAAAAAAGACACATTCAGGGGATATCCATTGGGGTTTCCTTGTGTTTTCAGCATAATTTAGTGCCGCAGACATGTATGTTAAATGCACATGGACATATGTTAAATAAATAGCAGGGACTCAATGTCAAAGAAAAACATAAAAAGTACAAGCATGGAGCGGCACATAGTGTAATTCTGTAAACAATGTACAGTAGTTGATAGAACAACAACAAACAGAGCGTATAGTATGCTCCTAAATTTTTCACACTTGATAAATAGGATTAAATCCCAAAAACGTGTTGTGTATACATTTTAACTATTGCAAATAAAACCCTTTTATTCTGGACCTTTAGGAGAGCATGAATTTTGCCCTCTACAGTATATATTTTTCCCACAAAAGTGGAAAGATACAGTATCTCTAAACCTCCTTGCATCAATGTCAAAAAAATCTTTAAAAACGACCATATATAAATAAAATATCACTGTAATCAAATGAGGTGACAAGTACTCCAGAATTCTCTGGCTCTCATGTATAAACAAACCAAAGTGTTGTCTCACAAAAGTCAAACCTTGTAACCTTCTTAACCTTGCCATGACTCTGTGCGATCTTGCCTGCCAATTTCTCTGGTATTTCTCTGGTTGGTTTTGGCCTCTCCTGTTTGCTCTCCTGGATGCCTGATACTCCTTGTACACAACCTGTGCCTTATTGCAGCAAAGACCATATCCCTGCATAGGGGCTAATAAAAATAATAATAATAATAGTCCTTTAATAGTCCCACAATGGGGAAATTCAGTGTGTTACAGCAGCAAAGATAAGATAAGCAGATACAAATACAAATACAACATGTACAGGAATGTTCCAAGGTGAGAGGCATTACATTAATAGCAGACAGACAGATAGGAAGTAGCAGAGGAGGTGGGGGGTTTAACAGGCAGAGAGATATTTCAGTTCTCTGTGTGTAATGATCTCCGCTTAGGTCGGTGTTGGTTGTACAGCCTAACCGCAGTGGGGAGGAAAGACTTCCGATAGCGCTCCTTCTCACACCTAGGGTGGAGCAGTCTGTCACTGACAGTACTGCTCAGCGCGATCACAGTCTCATGCATGGGATGGGACTTCTTCTTCTGCATGGAGCTCACCACGGACAGTAGCCTTCTGTCACCCACCACCTGCACTGGGTCCAGTGGGCTCCCCAGGACAGAGCTGGCCCTTCTAATCAGCTTGTCAAGTTTATTTATGTCCCTGGTTGATATACTGCTCCCCCAGCAGGCCACTCCAAAGAAGATGGCTGATGCCACTACCGAGTTGAAGAAAGTCCTAAGAAGTGCCCCCCGGATTCCAAAGGCTTTCAGCTTCCTAAGCAGGTAGAGCCTGCTGGGGCCCTTCCTGTACAGGGCCTCCATATGATCTGCCCAGTCCAGCTTATTATTAAGGAGCAAACCCAGGTACTTATAGGTGTTCACAATCTCAATGCCCGCCCCCAGGATGTCCACTGGTTTAGGAGGGCATCTGCCTTTACGGAAGTCCACCACCATCTCCTTGGTCTTCCCCGCGTTAATCTTCAGGTGGTTCCGGTGGCACCAGTCCACAAAAACACGGTTCAGTTCTCTGTACTCCCTGTCATCATCGTCTGTGATGAGGCCTACTATTGCAGAGTCGTCAGAATACTTCTGTAGGTACCAGCTAGATGAGTTGCACCTAAAGGGTGGAAATCATAATCCTTTCAAATGGGCAAACACGAGTGTCTCAAGCTAAGCCTCTCCTGTCATGTCTGTTTTAGTAAATTCTTGTATTTCCCATGAAATAACACTTATTGTGCATCTTTTCTTATAACTCTACATTGTTGTATTACACTGTTAATTTCCCTATACATTTACATAAAGAAATTGGCAACTGGGTGTTACCATTGCTATGTCCCTGAAACAGACTTGTCAGGAGAGCTATTATTGTGACAAGCTGTCAAATAGGACAAAGTGGAGATGTTCGGAAGAGTTTACTCAAGAGACCAATTGCACTTGCCCAGCTTGGGACCATCCCTGGGGCACTTACAACCTCATTGGCACTGCTAAAGCTATCTGTGCCCACAAAGCTATGTCTGCATATGTATTTAAGTCCACTAGACGACACTGCTAGTAGGTTAGTAGCCATAAAGCATCTCACACCATTTAAGGACATTCTGCGGATTACTGGATTTTAATGTAAGCAGCATTACTACTATGCTGAAAATTGTCACTGCAAAATTCAACCTGTGCTGTATCTATGTGGAAAATATATCTGTACTCATCTTTATCATATAGTGCCATAAGCTGGGTTCTTTTACTATATATCACTATCCATTTTTGCAGTGATCTGGATTCAGTTGCCTTAGCTATGTTTGGTTCTATAGTCATATCTGTGTGAGGTTTTGTGACTCTCGTTTTTTTCTATACTGATAACCTACCCACAGGTGACCCAGCTGCACTGTACTGCACTGGAAAAAAGATCACTGGAAAAGGGAATAGATGAGATTGGATGTCTATCACAGATTAAATGGGATTCACTGAGTATTAGAAGGCACCTTATAATAAATGCAAATCTCCACTCCACACCATCTCCAAATAGTGGTTATTTTACTAGACCAAATATTTCTGCAGTTATTATAGCAGAAATAATTGTTGTGCAGCAAAATGAGCATTATTTGGAGGTGGTCTGGAGTGGTAATAGTTTTTGAGTCTGTAGCGAGACTGTATTAAAGTATACTGATAAGGTTGAGTGCTTTTAGATAATTATTATAAGGTGTCTTTCAATACTCAGTGAAACTACTGCTCCGGACGGGGCCTGGAACCAGTTCTGCTCCTATTCAAGTAATAGACGCTGATGTACCACAGAACCACTACTACACAATGGACAGGACTGCAGCTGTTCACCATTTACTTGTTAGAAGCAGAGCTGTTTCTGGCCCCATCCACAGCAGATGCTTCTGGTGCCAGGAGGCAGTAGCATAAGCCGATTGTTGCAAGATTCGGGTTTTGGATCCTCACTGATTGGATACTTGTCATGTATCCTATGATTAAGTCACCAATACAAAAAAACAACCCCTTGGGGCCACAAAACCCCTTTAAGATGAAGCCCCATGTTGTGGAAAAGCTGTTTTTTGATGCGTGTTTTTGAGCCAAAAGTATATTTAACAGAAGGGAGAGTTATAAGTGCTTTGTATACATTTCCTATTCCTGTTGAAGCCACTCTTGGCTTTGCTTCAAAAAACTGCAGCAAAATTTGCAACAAAAAAAGCAGCGTTTCCGCAACATGGGGTCTTAGCCTTATTTTAGTTCTGTTACCATATCTGTAAAAGGTTTGAAACTCAATGGTGAATTTTGGCGTTGCTCCATCTGTTCCTGCAACATATATGTATAAGTATCCAACTGTTAATGCACATGTAGCCGTCTTGAACTTGAATCTGATAACTCGCAGCACCATGATATCTTATAACAATTTAAGCCATTAAATGCAATGGAAAAAAGTTCAGTTAAAGCAACGAACAACTGTTTACTTACTTCATCAAAACTCATTGTAAACTTGTCTATTGTTGCCTATGACTAGGGCCCCACGTTCCAGAAATGCAGTGTTTTTCCTGCTGTGGAAACGCTGTGTTTTACAGTACCAGCAAAGTGAATGAGGTTCTAGCTAATCCCATCCACACATAGCAGAATAAAAACTGCTGCGGAAAAACGCATCATGTCAATTTTACCTGTGGAAATGCTCACATTTTCCCTCTAGATTTAAAAAAATCTGAAAAGACCCCAGAGTATAATTGTTCGCCTTGGGGCCCAGCCATTCCTAGTTACGCCACTGACTCAGAGAGTTCTATTGAGTTGTAACTCCCAGAGAGGAGCTTCTGAGGAAGTCTAGAAGCGACATTTTATACATTGTCATATTTCTTTGGCTTGCAAGCTGACCTTCTGTTATATTTACTCGGTTGTACTTTGTTTGGGGGGAATATTGGTATTTTGATAAGTTTGTAAGCTCTTGTGTTATACCCAGGGCCGGTTTTAGACAAAGTGGGGCCCTGGACAAAATTAAAAGCGAGGCCCCAAATGCTGATATGCAAACAACACCATCGTCTTCCAGTGACAACCCCTATAATAACGCCTCCTTTCTGCCAACAAAAAGGTAATAACAAGCCCCATTTTACCACACACAATTCAAATGAGCACCTTTGTACCACCTAATAGATTTTTGAACCCAGTCATCAGTTATTATAGCGCCTCCTTATAAATAATAGTCCATGCTTATAAATAATATTACACCTTTATCAGTAATAGCACCCTTATAAATGATAAATAGTGCCCTGTATCAGTAATATTCCCCCCTTATCAGTAAGTCACCCCGTAAAAATAATACTGCTCCCTTATTAATAGCCCTCTCATAAATAAGTTACCCTTATAAATAATAGTCCCCATTATCACTAATAGCCCCCTTTATAAATAAGCCCACTTAACAATTATACCCCCCTTATAAACAGTTTCCCTCTTATAAATAATAGCTCCCCCCTTATAATGGATGCATTATATATAATAGTTTCCCCCTTATAAATAATAGCCCATCTTATAAATAATAGTTCCCCCTTATAATAGCCCCCTCATATTTAAGTTTCCCAATTATATATAGTAACCCACCCTTATATATAATAGTTCTCCGTTATACAGTGTCGGACTGAAGGGCCTTAGGCCCACCAGAGGATCTTGTTCTGGGGCCCCACCCAACAGCTTCCTGCTAATAGCCTACACCACGGCTCCTTCACTGAAGTCTTACATATGTGCTGACTATCTGGAGTTACTGAGTATGTTCCGAGTATAGTCACCCCCTATAATACAGTGCAGGCCCCAATAACTCCATGGCCGATTCATGCACAGTACTGTATGGGGAATGACATGGCCATGGAGCACTACATGTATGTGCAGGATTATAGTGAGGGAGCAGTGATGCAGACATAGCACACAGGGCTGCCAGCAGGAATTGTGAGCAACCCCCCCCCCACAGTATAATGCTCCACATGGTATATAATGCTCCACAGTATAAAATGCTCTCCTGAGCCCTCCAGTTTCCTCCACAGCGGGCCTAAACAGTATAATATGCTCTCCAGAGCCCCCCCCCCAGTATAATGCTCCACAGTGGCCCAAAACAGTATAACATGCTCTCCAGAGCCCCCGCCCCCAGTATAATGCTCCACAGTAGCCCCGCACAGTATAATATACTGGGGGGGCCTCTGGAGAGCATATTATACTGTGTGGGGGAACCGTGGAGCATTATACTGGGGGGGGTGCTCTGGAGAGCATATTATACTGTGTGGGGCCACTGTGGAGCATTATACTGGGGAGGGGGCCCGCTGGAGAACATGTTATATTCTGTGGGGCCTCTATGGAGTATTATAAAGTGGGGGGGGCTCTGGAGAGCATGTTATATTCTGTGGGGCCACTTTGGAGCATTATACTGGGGGGCCCCTCTGGAGAGCATATTATACTGTGTGGGGCCACTCTGGAGCATTATACTGGGGGGCCTCTCTGGAGAGCATAATGCTCCAAAGTGGCCCCACATAATATAACATTATCTCCAGAGCCCCCCCCCCCACATTATAATTTTCCACAGAGGCCCCACAGAATATAACATGCTATCCAGAGGGCCCCTTCCCCAGTATAATGCTCCACAGTGGCCCCACACAGTATAATATGCTATCCAGAGGGGCCCCCAGTATAATGCTCCACAGGGGCCCTGCAGTGCTATTATTATATTATATTCTGGGGTCTCTTCAGACCCCAGAGTATAATAATCGAAGGCCCGGGAGAGGTAAGGGAAAATAACAAACAGTTATACTTACCTTGCCTTACGTCTGCTGGGCCTCCTCGTGCTACTCCGTTATCCCCGCCGGCGCTGGCTCCTTCTTCTCTGCGGCTGACGTCACGCGTTGTTGACGTCACCGCTGAGGCCTGTGATTGGGCCTCAGCGATTACGTGAGGCAGGCTGTCAGCACGCCACAAGTAATCGCTAAGGCTGAGGCCTGGCCTCAGCGGTGATGTCCGGAACGCCAGAAGATGACGTCGGACGCCAGTACAGGTGAGTAAAAATGTTTGTTATTTTTACTTACCACGGAAAGGGGCCCTGCGGTCCCTTTCTGTTACTGATTTGGCCGGGCCTGACTCCGGGATCCGGAGTCATCAGATTCCGGATCCCGGGGGCCCCTTTGGGGACGGGGCTCTGGGCAATTGCCCAGTTTGCCCCCTCCTAACGCCGGCCCTGGTTATACCGCCAGTGACCCTATCACACTCACTGAATTGTTCCTGTGACTAGGGTGATAAAAAGGTAACAAGAGGATGGTTAGTAGCAGCCTGCAGATAGTTAAAAGCTTGGAGTGTTTTGGAGCTGCACATGAGAGGGCACTGCGCTGTACAACACCAGGGCCTCAGCTTACTCGCTGAGTGTATGTAAATAGTTGGGAGTGTTTTTTTTGGTAAAGAGGTGTTTCTACTCAAAGTAAAATCTTGTTTTTTACTAAATTGATTTGGAGTCGCTTCCTTTGTTCGTGACTTCGCTGTATCCTGTGGAGCCCACCCCGATACACGGCTTACAACTTGGCATAGTCGGCAGGATACAGCGACCGTCATGGATGGGAACGTGGCGGGAATTAATCTCCTGGCTCCAGCTGCACCGGTCCAGGGTGCCCCTGCACAGCAAGAGTTACCAGCCCCAGTACCAGTCATGCCAACCCTAGTAGGGTACTTATCAGCCGGGGCACTAATGCAGCATCTGCCAAAGTTTGATGGTAAAAATCTGACGTTGCAGGACTGGACCGAAAGGGTACGAAGCGTAGTTAAATTGAGTAACCTGATTCCGGGGCTGCATGCAGAGATAGCATTGGGGGCCCTAGAAGGTGACGCTAGACGGACAGTGATGGTACTGCCCGAATCAAAGAGAGACACCTTGGAAAAAATATTCTCCCTGCTAGAGGGAGCTCAGGGAGGGCGTACCAAAGTAGCACAGTTGCGAAGCAACTTCTTTAATCGGTCACAGCGAGAGGGTGAGGCTTTAATGCAATACTCTAACGCTTACAGGAGATACTGAATGAAGTGCGGCGGCGAGATTCGGAAGCTATGGGAGACTTCAAAGACCTGGACCAACTACTACGAGACCAATTCATCCTAGGATTATCCAATAAGTTTTTACAGGATAAACTGCAAGAGATGACTCGGGCAGATGCCAATCTGACATTCTATAATATTTACCTGGCTGCTGTAGAGAGGGAAGAAGAGCCCATGGCTGTAAGTGTGAAGGCAGTGAGTAGCACCCAAGTGACAGGGGCCCGAGTAGGTCCTGAAGACGCGGGGTCCTTGAAGGATGTAGTCCAGGCTCTACGGGAAGAAATGAGAGAACTCCACCTGGAGGTGTCCCAGATGAAAGCAGTTTCATCCATGGCTCTGGAAAGGGTCACATCACCCTGCCCTCTTCCACCGAGAGTACCTCGGGTGCGAGGGCCCACTAACCAAGGCCCATCTGGTGTGCGGGGATTGAGGGGACCCCTCTGCTGGAGCTGCCGACAGTATGGCCATATCGCCAGAGAGTGCCAGGGACAGATGGAACCCGAGCCGGCTTTAAACTTCCAACTGCCACAGTAAAGGGGCGTCCTGTGGCGGTTCACCAAAAACTAAGCCCCAAACGCGATGAACGCGACTTATATGCTAGCAGCCCCGTTAGGTACGCTGCCTAGTTGACACCGGATCAGAGTGCACCCTAATGCCTCTGGAGTTCTTCGAGAGACATTTCGGACATATAATGGAGCCGGAAGATGGAAGTGTCATCAGGTTGACAGCTGCCAATGATGGTGCAATGGATGTACAAGGGATCGTCTGGATGCGGGTTCGGCTGTTTGGGCAAGACATTGGCAGAAAGGGGATCGTGCTGATAGACCATCCATCCAGAAGAGGATTAGATGTAAAGCTGGGCATGAATGTGCTGAGAGACCTAGATCATCACCTTTATGCCAAGGAAGGGCCTAAATACTGGCAGCGGGCCACCACACACCGGCCAACTCAGAAGGTCCTACAGCAGATGGTGAGGAGCTGTAGTTTGCAAAAAAGCATCATGTCAGGGCGCTCTATTGGGAATGTGAAGGTACCGCTGAGTGCTCCAGTGAAGATTCCACCGCGACAGGAGCAAATTTTGATGCTTCCAGTGGGAGCTGGATGACCACTGAATGGACTAGAGGTCCTGATAGAGCCTGCTCCGCAGGGAGAAATGCAGACACACCCTCTGGTTGTTTATTTACTTTTATATCTGATCTAGGAAAAGGGGAGGCGATTTGAACTTTTGTGTTTTTTTTTTTTTTTTTTTATATACTTTTAAAAACTTTTTTTTTTCTTCTTTTACTTTTCTGATCGCTCATACTATTCACTGCGATACTACTGACAATAAATGTTACAAGAGTTTTCCAGGACCTATACAACATCTGGCATCCCCACTTGTCAATTGTTTGAAGAGGCCTCATCACTACTTACCAAGCACATTCCTATGTATTGCGCAGGGGCTGTGCTTGGTTTTGCAGCTCATCCCCATTCATTTGAATAGGCCTGAGTTGCAAACAGGCCATATGACCAGTGAACATGATGTCACATGGTCTAGTACAAGGGTAGGCAACCTTTTTTGTTCAGCGTGCCAATTTAAATTAAGAAATCAAAGATGAGATACCCATAGTGCCTTGCAATAATTGTAAGGCTGACGAACCCTATATTAAAGTCATATACCACAAAACAAACACAGAAGTGCTGCCACAAGATGCTTCTGGACACATGTGTTTACTGCTATTTCCTGGGATGCACCTGTACTTTCCCATTAGAAGCAATGAAAGTACATGTGCAGCCCCCAATTAGTGGTAAATGTATGCGTCCAGGAGCATTGTATGGCAGCACCCTTAGGGTGGTGACCCACTATGTATATGGATGCAGCTATATTCTTAGGCCACAGGTACTTTTACTTCTATATAAAGCTTCGTTCACATGGTGCATTTTTGCTCAAAAACACACCATTATATAGAATAATGTCCCATAGTGGCCCCTTCACACAGTATAATGTCCCATAGCGGCGCCTGCACACGATATTATGTCCCATAGTGGCCCCTGCACACAGTATTATGGTCCATAGCGGCCCATGAAGATGATATTATGTCCCATAGTGGCCCCTGCACACAGTATTATGTCCCATAGCAGCCACTGCACACAGAATATGTCCCATAGCGGCCCCTGCATACGGTATTATGTCCCATAGTGGCCCCTACACACTGTATTATGTCGCATAGTGGCCCCTGCACACGGTATAATATTCCAACTAATTTTTGTCACTCACTAGCTATTATTATACTGTGGGGTCTCTTCAGTCACTTCTATCACTCACTTCTCCTGCGCTCCACAGTGGCTCTGTGGCTCTTTGGTGCTAATGCCTGACGTTACAGACTGCTGATAGGGTTTCAGGGGTTACGTTGGTGTCATTATGTGTAATGACACCGACGTGACCCTTGCTCTCTATCAACGGTCTCTTACGTCAGGCAGAAGCACCGAAGACAGCAGGGCGTAGCTCTGGAGCGCAGGACAGGTAAGTAACATTAATTTTTTATGTTTTATCACCTCTCATGAGCCTCCGCTTATTATACTCTGGCGTCGGAAGAGACCCCCAGTATAATAATAGCAGTTTTGTTTCGGCTGTGTTTGGTCTGATAGAAACTGCTGGGCGAGGTCTCGGGCTGTCGTGCCAGGGAAATAAGCCTCGCATGCCACTCTTGGCACGCCTGCCGGGGGTTGCCGACCCCTGGTCTATGAAGTGGCACTCACTGCAGCTGATACATTTCAGCTGCAGAATATTTTCTGCAATGTGTGGATAGGATTAGCCAAAGTCCCATCCAGTTTGCAGGGACTGTAAAATGCTGTGTTTTTTGCTGCGGCTTGCAACTTTTACGCTATGTGGTACCCCAGTCTAAATACCAAGTGGTTAGTCCGTTGTATTTTTCTTGGAAAACACATGACACACAATGGGAAAATGTATTTAATATCCTGTTTAATGGTGAAAACAACACGTGGAACAACATAAAGGTTTCTGTGTCATTTTAGATTTTACAGGATAATAAAATGTTATGGTATTTTTGTTTTATAAGAAGTTCACTTTCTTCCTTTCTTCCATAAAGTCTTTTGTTGGTGACAAGCAAGCAAACATCTCTAATGCTAAGTTCACAATAGTTTTTGAGTCTCCATATGAGACTCTGTCCCCCATTCCGCTTAAAATCGGCAGAGAGAAAAGTCCTGCAAGGAAGACTTTTCTCTTCGGCATTTTCAGCATAAACCAGGTGGAAAACCAGCGGACCCCATTTTAGTCTAAAGTCTTGCTAACCACTAGCCCTGTACCTCTACTCCTATCCTCCCTATTCCACAAGAAACCCACCTGTTGTCCAGCCAATTGCTATGTAATAGCCTTGGTATCTCTATACCATATATTTACCCTCACCTAAGTGTTGTTCTGTGTGACCTCATTATGTCCCCCGTTAGACATATACTCTGTAGATCTACACACCTACAAGCCACTGCTCAACATATATGTATTAACATTATAATTATTATATGGCTGAATTATTATATGACTGTTTTATGCTAGGTATATGCTCTCCCTACTGTCTCTATGCTGCTCTAACTATGCGTCCATTATTCATGCGCTCTGTCACTGTTGTATACCTTTACGTGGAGATGTGTATGTATGTATGTATATGTGTATATATATATATATATATATATATATATATATATAATTATGTGTATGTGTGCATATATATGCATATATGTTTTTGTATTTTTGTATCAATGTCTTTGTATATTGTCCTACTTGGATATGCAGGCACTCTTACATAGCATCAATTATTGACTGACTAAGCATTTTACATGACCGTATACGTTCTCATACCTATTATTTTCCAGGTTACCCGACACTTCTCATGAGCTCATTTTTTGTACCCACTTTTCATCACTAGCAGTTGTCCTGCAACTTACTTGGTCTACTTGGTATGAACGTACCCCCCCACCCCCCACCCAGTCATCTCCCTCCCTTCCCCTTAATCCTTTCCTCCCAATAATTGGCCTTTGTATATATGGATACAGAGTCTGATTATTTCTAATGCCTGTATTATATGTGTTTCTTCGTCCTGAGGAAAGGTTGCTAAGCCTGTAATGTTACCTTCACAATTAAATAAGCAGGCTCAGAAAATAATATGGAGTACTTTCCATTTTTCATGTATACAGATGAGTTAGATATAATTTTATTGCCAGTTTTAAACAGTATTAATTGTGTAATCTATATATCTCTGTTAATTATGACTTTGATTTCATTTAAATAATAATTGGTTTTTTTTCAAATTTTTTTCCTGGTTTTAAACTATTTTCCAGATCCAGGGGAATCATCTGTATATCTGTGGCTGCTCTTATCCCTGTTGACCTACGGTGAGCTGATTTATGTGTCCTTTGTATGCTGAAAAAAAAGCAAATCGAAAAAAAAAACTCAGTGATATTGTAAAGAAATATAGTATTATCAACACTGAAAGTGAATACGGGAAAGTGGAAAGTCCTTGTCTGGGAGCATTTTTGATACTCACTTTGCAGTCAGGTCTTTTTACTGCCGCAGCAGAAGATGAAGAGACATCTAAAAAAAAATAAAAATATGTTTATGAAATAACAGACATCTTCTGCTAATACCATTCTAGACAAAACGAGCAGAAATAAATAATTATAAGTATTTAAGAATATATTTATATGGAGGGTCAGTATTTATTTATTTTGTTTTTCCACAGAACCCCTTTTAATTGATGGAATAGGAAAATATTGTTGAAGAGTATCCATCAATGTGAACCCCTTTCAGCAATATATCGAGGTCTATGTTTGATAGTTTTTCCTCAACTGTGCATTGCATGCAGTAGCTGAGCTTATAAAGTGATAATCTAGTAGCAATGAGACTGTTACCACATTATTCAGGTAGACATCACCTTTTTCAATTAGTGTTAAACCAGGAACACTAAGCCACTCCCTAATATTCTTAAGTAGTGAATAGGAGAATTCTGTAACTATATTTTCCCCATTTGGGATATTTCTGTGTATATGCCATACATGTCCCATACATGCAGATCCCACCTCAGGGACCCACATCTATCTTGGGAATAGGGGACCCCAAACCCATCTTGAAACTTTCATGTCTACTCTGTGTGATTCACAAGTGGTAATAATGTACATTAAAGATCAGCAGACGATGAAGAATTCTGGGCTACAAAGATATTTTGTCCTTATATTACTTATATGTTCCTCACCCACCTATTGAACCAGCTTCCTTGTGATCTAAATGGAAAAACAGAAACATAAAAAGAAGATAAATAATGTGAAAATAACCAAAAGTTATAATTTTTCTCTAGTCCATTGTATGTGGCCAATCTATTTATATATCTGGTGTATATACTTCTTGTCTGATGTTTTCTCACTTTTAACACATCATATTTCCCATTGAAGAAAACCATTAAGAGCTCAACAAGAGAACAAGATTTATGGGATCATTGAGCTGTGAAGAGCTAAGGTACTGTTTGGGCCCTCAATTTTGTAAACAAAGAAGTACATACTGCACCCCATATATTTGCTCTACCCCTTGTTACCTAGACCGCACCTACAAAACAACCCTGGATGTGATCTGATAATAATACCTTGTTCTCTTAATGCCTGGACTCAGTGATATCACTGACATACAGTAGAAGTGCTCACAGAGTAGTTGCTTCTATGGCAGGATGGATGAACCTTTGTATAAAACAAGCACTTTTGCCTTTTGTGTCACCCCTATTTTCTTGTAAATTTTTCTTTCACTTGTAACCTGATTTGTAAAGTGCTGTAGAATAGGTTGGTGCTATGTAAATGAAGACAACTTTCTATCATAATAACAATTGTCATACCAGTGGTTCTATAATATAAATGTACCCAGTCCAGTGGTCTTATAATCTAAGTGTACCTGGCCTGGTGGTCCTATGATATAACTGTATCTTCCATGGTCCTGCACTGATCTCTACTATTAGGAAGTTACTGTCAGCAGCAAATAGCAGCCACTTCCCATGTTATTGTCCAGGATCAGCAATGGAGAATTCCATCTGCTAGAAGTAATCTATGATCTTCTATCAGGGCAGGGTGCGGAATTCTGAAACATTGCAGGAAAACCAGAACTATCCTACTGTATCCTGGACATTTGTTTCAAAGAGATGGCTGTCGCAAGCCTAGCATAAGTTTCCCATGACCCATATCTGACTATACAGAGTATCTATTCATCTTATTATCTCTCTCCACTTACTCAGTCTCTTCCTCCATTGGTGTTTCCACTTTAGTTATATTTCTTTCAGCTTCTTGCTGCTGCTCTTCACTTTCTTTACTATAAGAGATAACATAGGACATTACATTTATGGAATTACTGTATCAATATATTTCTCCAGACAATGACTTCATCCATGAGTGGATCTTTCTGGTGGTGACTAGTGGAAGTGTCTGATGTGATACATTTTGATTAATAAACTCATCTGAGATCCTTGTGATGATTTACTGTGATTACTATGGATAGAAGTATCATTAGTATTGTGTGATTCTCAGAGCCAGATTAGCATTATACATTACACATATGGCAGAGTTATGTGTTATAAGCTTGTGGATTGGCACACAGAGTCCTCTAGTTTATTAGGAAAAACACCTGTATAATGTTACATAAAGTATATAATGTCTATATAAAATCATCTCATTATATCTCTTAACTTACATGATGTCTTGAATTCTCAGATCTTTGCTTCGATCCTCCTCTCTCTCTTTTTCCTTTTCTTTTCTATAGAGATATAACAAAGCCATGCTTACCAACATTTACATTCATAAAATAGGGATGTTTAAGTCCTGCCCTGGACACCAACAAAGTGGCTTAAAGCAGGTGGGACTGCCCACTTTTGTGGGGGGAGCACCTAATTAAGCTGTGATTGTTTCTAAAAATTTTGGGCAAATCATGACATTTGGCAGTTATACAGAGAACACATATATAGAATTACCGTATGTCAAAATCTCTCATCACAATACATTCATCCAGGAACAGATCTGGAACAGGGCACATATAATATGTGACATGTTATATTACATTTTATGTAATGTAGTGGCAAGACCACTTTATTGTATGGGGCAGAGATTGTGACTATTATACTATATGGGGCAGTGATGGGGCTAAAATACTGTATGAGGGGGAGTTTTTCCAAATATCCTTTTTGGGGGACCCTTAAACTATGAGAAACATTGTGGATAATATTAAAGGGGTTATCCAGCTGTACAACATGTAGCTGTTGGCTTAGGTACTGCAGGAGTGCACATCATGGTGGTTGATCAGCAGGGCGCCCAGCATATTAACATCACTGGTAGCCATGATGTCTCATAACAGCTGATCTGCAGGAGTCCTGGCTGCCCTAAGGATAGGCCATCAGTATTAGTAAGGTGGATAACCCATTTCATATGCAGAGACATAATGTATATTGGGGGGAACGATGAACATTTTAGATAACTGGAAAAAAAAACCTATTGTTAGAAATTTTAATCCCACCCCTGTACAAACTTACATTTTAGTGTACTGCATTGCTCTTTCGGCAATTGTCTTCTGACTTTTGTTTTTTCTATAAAAAAAAAATACAGTTGTAATCACCGTAATCATTGATGTAAAGATGTACAGAATATATTATCTACATTATATATATATATATATATATATATATATATATATATATATATATATATATATATATATATATATATATATGAGACACAGCCATAGACATATGCTGAGCAAGTTTTTTTTCAGGCTGGAATCACATCTGCACCGAAAATCGGTGGAGAGAAAAGTCCTGCATCTTTCTGGTGGTGACTAGTTGATGTGTCTGATGTGATACGTTTTGATTAATAAACTCATCTGAGATCCTTGTGATGATTTACTGTGATTACTATGGATAGAAGTATCATTAGTATTGTGTGACTCTCAGAGCCAGATTAGCATTATACATTACACATATGGCTGAGTTATGTGTTATAAGCTTGTGGATTGGCACACAGAGTCCTCTAGTTTATTAGGAAAAACACCTGTATAATGTTACATAAAGTATATAATGTCTATATAAAATCATCTCATTATATCTCTTCACTTACATGATGTCTTGAATTCTCAGATCTTTTCTTTGATCCTCCTCTCTCTCTTTTTCCTTTTCTTTTCTATAGAGATATAACAAAGCCATGCTTACCAATATTTTCATTCATAAAATAGGGATGTTTAAGTCCTGCACTGGACACCAACAAAGTGGCTTAAAGCAGGTGGGACTGCCCACTTTTGTGGGGGGAGCACCTAATTAAGCCATGATTGTTTCTAAAAATTTTGGGCAAATCATGACATTTGGCAGTTATACAGAGAACACATATATAGAATTGCCGTATGTCAAAATCTCTCATAACAATACATTCATCCAGGAACAGATCTAGAACAGGGCACATATAATATGTGACATGTTATATTACATTTTATGTAATGTAGTGGCAAGACCACTTTATTGTATGGGGCAGAGATTGTGACTATTATACTATATGGGGCAGTGATGGGGCTAAAATACTGTATGAGGGGGAGTTTTTCCAAATATCCTTTTTGGGGGACCCTTAAACTATGAGAAACATTGTGGATAATATTAAAGGGGTTATCCAGCTGTACAACGTGTAGCTGTTGGCTTAGGTACTGCAGTAGTGCACATCATGGTGGTTGATCAGCAGGGCGCCCAACATATTAACATCACTGGTAGCCATGCTGTCTCATAACAGCTGATCTGCAGGAGTCCTGGCTGCCCTAAGGATAGGCCATCAGTATTAGTAAGGTGGATAACCCATTTCATATGCAGAGACATAATGTATATTGGGGGGAACAATGAACATTTTAGATAACTGGAAAAAAAAACCTATTGTTAGAAATTTTAATCCCACCACTGTACAAACTTACATTTTGGCGTACTGCATTGCTATTTCGGCAATTGTCTTCTGACTTTTGTTTTTTCTATAAAAAAAAAATACAGTTGTAATCACTGTAATCATTGATGTAAAGATGTACAGAATATATTATCTACATTATATATATATCTATATGAGCCACAGCCATAGACATATGCTGAGCAAGTTTTTTCAGGATGGGTTCACATCTGCACCGAAAATCGGTGGAGAGAATGATAGTCAATGAGGTCCATCAGTGTCCATGTATAACCACTGTTTTTACAATCCAGCTCTCCTTTGTTTGGGTTCCCCGATGGACTAAACAATGGAGACAACGCTAGTAGGAACCTAGAGTCAGATAGCAGTTTAGATAAAGGACTGATTATTTTCAGGTTTATGACCTTCATTGTGCAAGGATATCAAAGTTTACAAATATGGACATTTACATGACAAAGCCAGGTTCTGCACCACCATACCTCTTACATTATTGTGGAGATAGTTAACATTTTTAGGAGTATGTTGTATATGTCACTCTGTTGCTGTTTTATACACTACTGGGCCTCTTGTGCCAATATGGTATTTTTTAAATTATTTTAAGGCTGCCAGTGAGCCCTTTGTCATTTTTCTATATTCGTTTCTATGATTTTCATATTTATTAATTTTTATTAATTAATGTATTGTCATTCGAATATGGTTGCAGCTAGGTTGCTCTTGGTAATTCTTACAATATAATATATGTCAGAATGACACTGGGAGGGCACCTTGATATATAGTATTTTCCTAGCCCTTGGACATTTTGGGCATCCTGTTATTACATTGTCATATTCCTCAGGGTCTAATATACTCAATAGAATACAAGATCTTTTTATATGGCATAACAATTCTTGTTGATATATTTAGTCCTTGTAACATATGCAAGTGTCATGATGCCAGCATGCCCCCCCAATCATGGGCCTCAGTGACTTCATTCAGTAGGCTGGAAGAGGGCTGGATGCTGCGACAGAGCCCAAGAGAGGTGAGTAAAGGCCTGTTCACATCATATTTTGATCATCAGTTTTGCGGATATATAAAACTGATGCGAAAAACAGATGAAAGCAGATGGAAACTGATGACCATCCATTAACATAGCGTCAATGTTAAATAAAAGCGGGTCAGTTTCTGTTTATTCTTTTGTGTAACAAAAAAGTGTGGTTTGTCCTACTTTCCTGTGCTACAGGATGGTCATCAGTTACCATCCCTTTTTCGCATCGGTTTTTTGAATCCACAAAACTGATCAGTTAAACTGATGATCAAAACGTGATGTGAATGGCCCCTAACACTGTTTGTTATGTTTACTGACCTCCCCTTAGCCTCCACTTATTATACTCTGGGAGATCCCAGAGTAAAATAATAGCATTCCTGGCTCAGAAGTGTTCAATCAGAATCAAATTGTTGAAACATGTACTCACCTTACCTTCAGTAGACTCCCACGATCCACCGCAATATCCAACTGTACTGGCAGATGCTAATACAGTTGATATTGAGATTGGATTACAGTGGGTGGCAAATGAGGAATTACTTGCCTTTGGGCCCACTAGCTGCCTCAGGCCCTAGGCTACAAGCATGTTTGCACTTATTATAATCCATTCCTAATCAGACTATTGATGGCATTATGTGTATGGACTGACTGTATAATATAGGTCAGTGTCATCAGGATGTCTGTAAGGTATAATAATAAAGTAGATGTCATTCACTATGCTCATGCACTCCCTGTGATAGTCCCTTACTGCACCTTTATCTGTAAACTGGTGAATAGGAGGAATTCCATGAATAAATGGATGCAAAATCTAACTTTTGACTACTCACCTAGACATCTTCTTTGGTTTTCTGTAAAAATATAAAAAATAATATATATATATATATATATATATATATATATATAAAAAATTAATAATATTAATATGTATTATTATTATTATTCATGATAATAATAAAGAGATGCAAATACATCTTGTGACTACTCACCTACATATCTTTGGTCTTCTGTAAAAATATAAAAAATATTAAAAAAAACTATTATTATTATTATCATTAATAATAATAATAATAATAATAATAATAATAATAATAGTAATAATAATAATAATTATAATTATTATTATTAAAGAGAAGCAAATACATCTTGTGTCTACTCACCTAAACGTCTTCTTTGGTCTTCTGTAAAAAAAGGAAAAATAATAATAAAGACCCAGTGAATGAAATGCAAATACCTCAGTGTCAGTCTAAAGGGTTTTATACAATGCTATAACAAGCCTTCATAAGTGAATGTGTGAAGTTGTATAAGGCTCTACTCATTTTGTTATTGGGGTAACATATACTGTATGTGTGTATACTAAGAATGTATGTATGATCACATATTGTAGCATTCCCATATGTTTCAATGAGACCTGTCCTCAGTGCGTCATTGAGAAGTTTAGACCTGGATAACTTTAGGTTGCTTTACAAAATATTGCTGTCTGCTATAATATCCATTAGAGAAAAAAAAAAACTACATAGAGTGGCATACTTATTTTGCATTTAGTTCAGATGGGAAGTTAAGGGAGCAGAGAGAGAAGTGGGCTCTGTAGTAGGGATCAAAATGCTCCTCTCATAAGGTGCTTGGTACTGCCAATGAGGACAGAAGTGCCCGTTTTTTGCCCATGATACTTGTGCTTATTTCCCCTTCTATTGTTTAGCCCATAACAGCTCCATTTGAAGAATCTGGGAATTACTAGATTATGTATGTATGTAAATATGTATAAAAATATGAGTTATTTCTCCAGAAAAATGGTCATTCTCATGTATATATGTATTCTCATGTATATAACTGTGGCCCTAAATCCATGTTCCCACATACTCCTTATAATGGAATTTCTCCACATTCCTAAGGCGACATACACACAACCGTGTTCATGTTGCCGGGGTGTGATTATACGGCCCCATTCACTGTGGTCTGTGAACACGGGCCACAAAACGGACAGGAATAGGACCTGTCCTGAGTTTTGCCCCCAGACTCACGGCCCATACACAGGACTGAAAAAGTACATGGTGGTGTGTTTGGGACCATAGAAATGAATGGGTCAGTATGCTAGCCATGATAAACACAGCTAGCACCCTGACAATGCACACTGTTGTGTTCATGAGGTCTAAACCACATTCCCCTTACTCAGACACATAGAACAATAGAATGAACAACAAAATGAACATTCATCAATAATGAATTCATCCATAATTCATCAATAATGAATTCATCCATAACTGTAAATTTGTTATTGTGGTACTAGTGGGTATATCTGAAGAGAACTATAATAAATTCAGACTTTCTTGTTCTAAAAACTTACTTTACAGTGTCCAGCCTAGGACACATGGAAACTTTTTTTGGGTATTTTCCATATCTATAATAGAAGAATACAGCTCTAGTGAGAATGGCTGATACTAGGGAGAATATAAAATCTATAGAAAATATCTGTAGTAACACATGTCACTCAGTTAAATACAGAGGCCCACATTTACTATTGTGGCTCCTGTAATTTCCATGTATCTGGGTCTGGGTCATAACACACATGTCATCTGCTTTCTTTCATAAAATTTCATTAAACATCTGCATCAATGTAAAATAACAAACTTGCTTCCTTTTTTTTGTACGGACCCATGGTCCACAAAAAAAGATGGATATCTGAATAAAGACTGAATAAATGAATGGATATGTATGCCGTACACAAACATGTGGACTGCATACGTGTGTAAAATACATATATGTGAATAAGCCTTTTATATATGCCAGAATCTGACACATTTTTGGAACAAAATGTTATATTTCATGTCATACATATTTATTATATGAATGCACCAAAAGAACAGATGTTACCAATACACTTGGCACTTTTAAAATGTGTCTAGACAAGTAGGGAGGGCTTAGCTGAAAAAGGGGACTGGTTTAGAATGTAACAATAAGGTACAAACTAAACCAACCTTAAGGTAGTACAGAGTTTGCCAAAAATGTCTAAAGATTTGAGTTTTATTGTAGAGCATGAGACACTAATACATTTCAGACATTTTCAGGCTGTCTGTCTAAGACCCGGTTCCGCTTGGGGACCCACCGAACGGAAATCTATACGCATAAAAAAGCGATTGCCAAGAAACCGAGCGGAAACCGCACGGATCCCATTATAGTCTATGGGGTCCACGGGTTTCCCAGGTAAACAGCTTTTTTATGCGTCTAGGTTTCCGTTCGGGGGATCCCCAAGCAGACTCCCCGAACGGACACCCGAACGCAGATGTGAACCGGGCCTAAACTGTCTAGAAATTAAGCAGGATTAATAAATCTGTCCTATAGCCGGACCCAGAACCATGTACTCCTCTTTATTTCCCAGACATGAGCACTATTTCTGTATCTCTATGTAAGAGAAGACTCACTGGCTTAATAGGAAAATCAATACCTGAAAGCTGGGCGATAAGCCCTAATTTTCTTTTTCGATCTGTTAGAGAAATTAAAGGGAGAAAGACAATATTAAAAAAAATCACATATACTACTGTGCAAAGATTTTAGGCAAGTGTGGGGAAAAAATGCTACAAAGCAAGAATGCTTTAAATAATAGAAGCTTTGATAGTTTATTTCTATGAATCAACAAAATTAATTGAAAGAAGATATTGCTTGTATAGGAGTGGTACTGCAAGCACTCCTCATCCGCTAGAAGCTTCTGGAACTCGGAGGCTGCTGCAACATCTGATCTGCATGATCTCCAGGTGTCACTGATAAATCACATACTGATGGCCAATCCTGTGCATAGGTCATCAGTATGAAAAAAAAAATTGGGGCCTGAAAACCCCTTTAATAAAAACCACTGCTCATCCCACAAAAAAATTAGCCCTCATACACCTCCATAGACAGAAATATTAAAAATTTGTAATGCAGATGTGACACTGAAGATGTAATGTAGTCCTGACACCTAAAATATAGCTATAACTTTTGCATGGCCCCTGTCACAATCCATGGGGATGGACAATGTCTTGATGTGTCATGTAATACGTTATAATGATATATATACATCTTATCTGGTCTGTTATCATTCTCATCAACCCTGTCAAAGTATACTCAAGAGTAAGAGCACTTGCACATGACCAAGTCCTGTCTACGCAGGGCCGTTTTAACACATTGGTGGGCCCTGTGCAAAGATTTCATAAGTGGGCCCTCCCCATCACCACCACCTAGAAATACTTGACCTGCATGAATTATAATGCTCCCTCATAGTATAATGTCCCTTAGTGGCTCTCACACAGTATAATGGCTCCCTAGTGGCCCCATACAATATGCCCCTTATAATGTCCCCTTCCAAGTTGCTCCCCCACAGATTCATGTCCTCACCCTAGGTTGCCCCCCACAGATTCATGTCCCTGTCCAAGTTGCCCCCGCAGTATCATGTCCTCACCCCATACATAATATGAAAGATGATGATACATCAATATCCATCCCATTTCACAATTTGCTCATAACAAACAGCGTGTAAGCTTACAGTATATATCAACAATGGAACGTCCATCACCGGGGTGTTCACATCCAAATGAGGAAGCACATGGAGGTGAAGTGGACAGATGAGCAGCCTCCAAGAGCTTCCTCACTTGGATGTGAACACACCATGATGGACATTCTGTTTCAGATATGTGAGCTTACACACTGTTTGATACATTTTAATGTCTACCTAAAAAGATGACAACAAACAGCAAGCTTTCAAGACTACTTAAGTCTTTATCAGGCATAACTACTTAGGTCTCTTCATGATATTCCAGACCTAAGTAATCTGGAAAGCTTGCTATTAGTCAACACCTTTTCAGCCAATAAAGGGTGTCGCACTACTGAAGATTTTACATTTTTACTGACTAATACGGTACAAAGAGGTATCTTCTCCTTATATAGATCACACAGTTATAATGAACATACACTTACTGGATTAGGTTGGCTTTATCTGATGATGATTTCTATAAATGGAGAAAGAAATGTTATATTTTATTCATTGATGACTATGCTACCATAGACATGATTGATAGGTATCAGCCCTGAATTTCCTTATCTATCTATCTATCTATCTATCTATCTATCTATCTATCTATCTATCTATCTTTCTATCTCTAGCCTTATATGCATATTATTTCAATTAAAAATAAATAAGCGACTGTCCCCTGAACCTCTGTTGCTGCTTATCTTATGGAATACATTTGTTTTTAAAACCTGCCCAGTTGTTATTTCTCCAAACGTGAGACATCACAAGCACATCAGCTTGTCTCCATAAACATTAGATCACAAGGAGATCCAATGGAAATCACTAGGATGCTTGCTAGGATCTAGCAAGAAAAAAATGTAATGTTCAGGTTCAGCTTTAGACATTTCCATGTGGCCATTTGAAGGCTTTAGGGGGTATGTGATAGTGGGGGTACACATATACTCATTTATATGTCTTTGACTGGACAGTCCATTACTGCAGGGTCTTGGCACTTGCCATGGATATAGGCCACAAGGCATTAAATATTAAATCTACATAGAAGTCTAGGGGGAAACAAGTCAAACTGGAATCACTATGTACCTATGTCCTAATCTCGTGCTGTACATGTCTATGTCTGTACTTTTTATGTATCTCATTGGTGGATATAATACTGCTATCTGCTAATGCATATATTGAACACTACATTCAGCCTCACACCATTCTGCACTTGTACATTCATTCTGGACAGCAATTTCTGACTTACCTTAATGTTCCGACAAGAGAAATTCCCCATGGCAGAAAAAAAACACACGCTTGCGAATCGCACTGTAAATGGTTTGGAAAGGGAAGAAAACAATTTATATTCAGCACAAAAGGCCACAACTTTTTTTTTTTTTTAATTGTGAATTTAGCTTAAATAAAGAAGTAAAGAATGAAAGGAGAAAAGAAAGGGAAGTCACTGTCATTAGATAAAAGTAAATAGTAAAAGGCTGGAAAAAAATAGTAAAATGCTAAAAAATAATGGTAAATCAGGAGCATCAGACACAGCATACTTACACTCCTACTCTACAAACTGTAGAACCCTCAAAGAACATTCCGGGCAGCAGCTCCTTATATAAGGTTACGTGATGTCATAATGCCTAGGCTTGAGTCACATGATTTTATGACATCATATCTCATAGCAACAACAGCAGTAACCAGGAAAGGTTCCAATAACCTTTGTTAATGGATATAATGTTATGCATATACTACTATGAATATATATATATATATATATATATATATATATATATAATCTATCAGATTTATAGCAATCACAGATGAGCGAATCAAAGCTGCAGAAGTGGAATTTGATCCGAATTTCAGAAAATCTTTGATTCACCTCGATTCCGGATTTCCTCACGCTTTAATGTCTCGAATCGCATTTTTTTATAAAATGGCCACATGTTTAGGACAAGGGGCAAGGGACTCTGGGAACGTGGGATCACCACAATGCCAAGCATGCAGCTACTCAGCAGCCAGCTGGACCTGTGATGTCACAACCCTATAAAGACCCTCGGCCATTTTAGGTACAGTCATTTCACATCGCTCTTACTGTAAGGACAGACGTCAGCAGGAGCTAGGGAAAGACTTAGAAAACATATAGAAGTTCAGGGAAAGAACCTTAGAACTGTAGGGAAACGATAGGGAGGAATTGAGAGAAGAATTTGGGGTGGTTGCAGGGTCATTTACAGCAAGAATTTTAATACACATTGCAGCACTCACTGCTGTTATACTGCTGCTCATTACTCATACCTGTGTCTTCAAGGTGGAACACAACAAGCCTTTTGCAGTTCTGTACAGCAAAAAACTGTGAGTTATCATCCACTAATATCTGCAAGTATCTGTAATAAATGCCTTTTTAAATGTGTTTATTATAAGGGGCTTATTCACTGTTCTTCCAAAGCATAACATTGCAGGCCATTTGTCAGTACTACAGTGCCAAAGAAAACTGAATTATCATCCATTAATATCTGCACTTATCTGTAATAAACGCCTTTAACGTGGGGAAAGACATAACAACCATAATCGCCATTTTGTTCCCAGTATAAAGTTGCTGGCCATTTATAAATACAGTATTGTCAATAATAATTCAATAATTCTTAGCGGTTATCACTTATTTAAAGGTGTTTATTAGTGTGGAAACCCATAAATAGGACCATATTCTCCATTTTGTTCCCAGTATAAAGTTGCTGGCCATTTATCAATACAGTATTGTCAATAATAATTCAATAATTGAATAATTCTTGGTGGTTATCACTTATTTAAAGGTGTTTTTAGTGTGAAAACCCATAAGGAGGA
The DNA here is from genome assembly GCA_947044405.1 of Leptodactylus fallax. Classification (NCBI taxonomy): domain Eukaryota; kingdom Metazoa; phylum Chordata; class Amphibia; order Anura; family Leptodactylidae; genus Leptodactylus; species Leptodactylus fallax. Next base: position 43,001 of record CAMRHE010001432.1, on the reverse strand, counting down.
CCATATTCGCCATTTTGTTCCCAGTTTAAAGTTGCTGGCCATTTATAAATACAGTATTGTCAATAATAATTCAATAATTCAATAATTCTTAACAGGTATCACTTATTTAAAGCTGTTTATTAGTTGTAAACCCATAAGGAGGACCATATTCGCCATTTTGTTCCCAGTTTAAAGTTGCTGGCCATTTATAAATACAGTATTGTCAATAATAATTCAATAATTCAATAATTCTTAACAGGTATCACTTATTTAAAGCTTTTTATTAGTTGTAAACCCATAAGGAGGACCATATTCGCAATTTTGTTCCCAGTAGAAAGTTGCTTTGCCATTTATCAATACAGTATTGTCAATAATAATTCAATAATTCTTGGCAGTTATCACTTATTTAAAGGTGTTTATTAGTGTGTAAACCCATAAGGAGGACCATATTCACCATTTGTTCCCAGTATAAAATTGCTGGTCATTTATCAATACAGTATTGTCAATAATTCAATAATACTGAGCCGCAAATCTCTGCTTTTATCACGCTTGTTTTACTGGTGTTCATTAGTGGGTGAAGAAATAAGGGGCATTGTGATGATTCCACTGAAATATGGCTATAACTCAAAGCTGTATTTTGGTCTATGGGTAGCGTATCTCTTTACTCATAAGGTGCGCAGCCATAATCATAGGTATATTGCCAATAGTGGCCGGACTGGAACAATAGGGCTTTGTATCCATCCCAGCAGGGCTCCATTGAATTCCTACACCGCTCTGAGTGATCAAACAAACATGCATTGTCCAGCCTGCACTGGTAGATCAGATATGGCTGATAACATTGTATCATTTCACTTGATCTCAGCTCAATACAAAGAATCTGGACTTGAGTGCGTTAGTCAATCAGACTTGCTGTCGCCGGTGACCTCATTCTGGGAGGTGGCATAAAGGGTATATAAGACCAGGTAAGAGGTCAGTGGGAGGAGATTGTGCTGGGACTACAAGAGAACACTATGAGGAGAGGCTGCTGTGATGAGCATGCAGGCTGGAATGCTGCTGCTGACGATGATGAGACTACAAGAGACTGAGAGACTATTACTGAGAGTTTTTTACAGATAGACTAAAGGAGATTACAGACAGACTTCCACTGTGAGAGACCACTGTGAAGAGCATGCAGGCTGGATTGTTGATTGATGCCACATGCTAAGAAGCCTCCACTGGTTATTCACACATGACAGAGCATGTGTGAGTGTTGGATTATAGAGCCACATCAAGGAGATGCGTGGTAAAGTAATTATTTCACTTTTATGCCCTTTTATTTCATTGCACTGTATCTTGTAACTAGTAACTGTTAATGCTTGTATATATCTACATATCTGTTCTGAACTGCATGTGTTAGATGTTAATACCGACCCATTTAGGGGTTAATAAATATATAAAATTTAGAAAGCTTGTCTTGTATTTATCCTGTGAATCCGGCACTCACTGGCGGTGAGAGTGGTTTTTATGAAAGAAGACTCAGGTGTGAGCCAACGCGGTGTTGGCGCACTGAGGATCTTTCACATTGGTGGCAGCGTGGTGGGATCTTAGGATAAACAGCGTGTGTTGTTGACCTTTATCACTCACATGCTGGGGATTATGGTAATCCTATGAGACAAGCTCGCTATTAAAGCAAGCATTAAGATACAGTGAAAGTTTGATACAGTGCTGTTCCCTTCCCTTACTCTTTGTATTCTATCCTATCTTTTATTTGGCAAATATCAGTGGATGGCTAGTGGGCTCAGAAGCAGAGCTCAAGAATTGCTGAACCAGGCTTTTGGAGATCCTGAGCGTATGGCTGAAATGGAGGCAGCCACAGCCATGCAGAGAATCGAGCAGAGTCCTGATTTTGGGGCTAGGCCAGGAAGTGTGGCAAGCAGCCCAGTCCCAAGGATTACTTCACCAGGAGGGACCAGTAGCCCCAGCCTTGCTGGGAGAATGGCTTCATACTGGCAAATGGCCCTGCAGCAAATAGGCACCAGTGACCCTAACATATACCTGCAGGCGTTGTACTGTTTTCAGGAAGCTGTAGAACGAGAACGGCAGGCTGATCGTGAGGCTGCTGAGCGACAGGCAGAGAGAGAGAGGAAGGCTGCTGAGCGACAGGCCGAGAGGGAGTATCAGCTTGAGCTGAAGAGGTGGGAAATCTCCCAGCAGGCACAAACCACCCCTATGCAAACTCCAACAACCCTGCAGAGACCCTCAAGTTGGAAGGAGAAGCCAGGCCGGAGTTCACCACAGCCGTCTGTCGTCAGGTCGGGTGAGACAAACTATGCCCCGGGTAGTCCCTCCCCTGTCCCAAGAACTCTGGGCGCCCGGGTGACCTTCCCCAAACCCCAAGGGGAGGTGCGGTGGGGCCATGCCTGTAACCAGACAGGACATTTCAAGGAGGAGTGCCCCAACCGCCCTGAGAACTTCCCTGCTTCCCAAGCCACAGCAGGTGGCCCATCTGTGTATCTGGACTGGGGTGCCGGAAAAGGAATGCGGACCGTGGGACTATTGACTGATTTGCCTGCTAATGTACTGTTGGGAACTGATTTAGGACCTATGATGTCCCAATATGGGGTGGGGAGCACCCCAATTTACTGTGATAAACTGTCTATGACTAATGTTGATAATGTGTCTGTCATATCTGCAGAGAGGGCCTGTAACCCCCTCTCTGAGATACTTCCCATGGCAGTAAGTGTAAATGCTAATGAGTTGCGTTCAGCTGAGAGCAGGGAAGATGCAAATGAGCTTCCTGCAACCCAGCTCAGCAAAAATGTTATTGATGCTTTGTTCACCCCCCGTGCTAGGAGCCAATGAGACCTTGTCTGTAGACAAACCCACATCTGCGGGGGCGTCTCCCTCCCAGCTTGTCAATATGTCTACCACCGATCTTATTGAGGCCCGGTGTGAATTAACAATTGCTAATGAATGTACTGTCAATGTAATTGCCAATGCTTGTTGTGAAAGTGTACAGGGTAGTTCTTCTGAGTCACTGGAAGCGACTTCTACTATTTCGCCCAGTGCATCCGATAAGCACCCAACTGCTGACCGTGTGCCAGGTGGTCAGGTAGGCTATGGGGATCTCATGGCCGATCCAGGAACAATAGGGCTTTGTATCCATCCCAGCAGGGCTCCATTGAATTCCTACACCGCTCTGAGTGATCAAACAAACATGCATTGTCCAGCCTGCACTGGTAGATCAGATATGGCTGATAACATTGTATCATTTCACTTGGTCTCAGCTCAATACAAAGAATCTGGACTTGAGTGCGTTAGTCAATCAGACTTGCTGTCGCCGGTGACCTCATTCTGGGAGGTGGCATAAAGGGTATATAAGATCAGGTAAGAGGTCAGTGGGAGGAGATTGTGCTGGGACTACAAGAGAACACTATGAGGAGAGGCTGCTGTGATGAGCATGCAGGCTGGAATGCTGCTGCTGACGATGATGAGACTACAAGAGACTGAGAGACTATTACTGAGAGTTTTTTACAGATAGACTAAAGGAGATTACAGACAGACTTCCACTGTGAGAGACCACTGTGAAGAGCATGCAGGCTGGATTGTTGATTGATGCCACATGCTAAGAAGCCTCCACTGGTTATTCACACATGACAGAGCATGTGTGAGTGTTGGATTATAGAGCCACATCAAGGAGATGCGTGGTAAAGTAATTATTTCACTTTTATGCCCTTTTATTTCATTGCACTGTATCTTGTAACTAGTAACTGTTAATGCTTGTATATATCTACATATCTGTTCTGATCTGCATGTGTTAGATGTTAATACCGACCCATTTAGGGGTTAATAAATATATAAAATTTAGAAAGCTTGCCTTGTATATATCTTGTGAACCCAGCACTCACTGGCGGTGGGTGTGGTTTTTTATGAAAGAAGACTCAGGTGTGGGCCAAAGCGGTGTTGGCGCACTGAGGATCTTTCACAGGCATATTTGCTGTTCTCTTCAAAGTAGAAAATAATAGGCCTTTTTGCCCTTTGCAATTACGTTTTTTCATTGAAAATGTTTCTGGCGCAGGCACAGGTCACAGCAAAGTAAGGGGGCATGGCAGCAGGGGTCAGTTACAGAGGCCTGAGCTCCCAGTGTCAAATAGCGGTCGTGTCTTGACCAGCAACCCAACGGTTGTAGACTGGTTGACTCGGTCATCCAATTCATCCCAAGTCACATCAGACACTCCCAGCCAAGAGTCAGTGGGTTCGTCAGACACAACCCTTAGTTGGCATAGCCCGGCAGCAGGCCCTGTGCCCTCACCTGTCCTCAACCTGCCTCTGTCCTTTTCTGTTCCCTCAGCTAGAGAAGTACTCTATGCTGTGCGCTCAGATCCACTGTACAGTGAGGAGAAGGTACTAGAGGACAGTCAGCAGCTACTTCTAAGCCAAGATCTGGAGGAGACATCCGCTGCTTCCTCAGGTAGGTGGTCAAGTAGTGATGAGGAGAGTGGCATGGGAGCTAGTGTTGAGGAGGACATCAGTGACCTGCAGACAGAGTGGATGATGATGTAGCCGATCATAATTGGTGACGAAGGGGCTTCATCGTCATCAGGAGAAGAGGGTTGAAGCTTGCGCATGAGGCAGCGGGGGAGTCAGCAGGGTGGCAGCAGTGTGAGGTCAGGAGTTAAACGTGCCCAGGGTAGACCACCCGCTTCACAGTAGCCTACGTGCCCGGAAAGCAGTGGTGCAGGGGTTCACGGAGGCAGTGGCGGTAGCAGTCAGTTAGCTCGGAGTGTTGGGGGTAAAATCACCTACTCGGCGGTGTGGCAGTTTTTTGTAAAGCTGCCAGGGGAGGTGAACATGGCCATATGTTCAATCTGTGGGTAGAAGGTGAAGCGTTGTCAGGGTGCCAATGTTGGCACCACAGCCCTGCGTCAACATACACAGTGTCACCATAAAGTGGCTTGGGAGAGCCGTGGCTCCAATTTGGTGGTCCAGCCTGCCACAGCAACTTCTGCAGCACCCAGTGGCACGCACCCCATTTCCAAGGCTCCACCACCTCAGCCGAAGGAAGCTGTGTGTCCTTCCCATCATCTGCTGGTCGTGATGTTCCTGCTCCTCCTCCTAGTCAGTTATTGCATCTGCAAAGAATCACAGAATCTGTATCTAAGAGACAACAGTATGCGTGAACTCATCCAACAGTGCAGAAGCTGAATGTTCTCCTGTCCAAGTTGCTGGTGCTGCAGTCACTCCCTTTCCACTTGGTGGTCTCTGCACCTTTCAGAGAACTGTTGGCTTGCGCTAAGCCGAGGTGGAGAGTCCCAAGCCGTCATTTCTTTGCCAAGAAGGCAGTACCAGCCATGCACAAATATGTAGAAGAGAAGGTGGGCCAGTCCTTGATCCTGTTGGTGTCTGCCAAAGTGCACGGCAGCGCCTATGTGTGGAGCTGTAACTATGGTCAAGGACAATATATGTCATTTATGGCCCACTGGGTTAATGTGGTGCCTGCCCAGACACACCAGTGTCGGCCCTGCGTCAAGGAGGGCTGAGCCATGCATCCTGCATGGCGCATGTGTTCAATCTGGTTGTCAAGCGTTTCCTTAAGTGTTCCACCCATCTGCAAAACATCCTAAAAATGTCAAGGAAACTTTGCATGCACTTCAGCCACTCGTACACCGCCAAGCACACTCTCCTTGAGCTGCAGCGGCAGAACAGCCTCCCATAACATAGGCTGATATGCGATTTTTCCACCCATTGGAATTCAACCCTCCATATGTTGGATTGACTATATGAACAGAGAAAAGTCATAAACAATTTCTTGATGATCCAAGCGGACAGAGGTACTCCCCTGTGTAACTTTAACGTTAGCCAGTGGCAGCTCATGCGTGACACCTGTCGTTTGCTAGTTCCCTTTGAGGAGGCCTCTTTGTTAGTCAGCCTCCAGTACTACGGGATGAACAACGTCATTCCACTGATTCACATCCTGGAAAAGATGCTTTTCAATCTGGCTGGTCAGAGAACTGGAGATGTGGCGTCTACATCTCAAGGCCACATGAGCCCTGTGGGGGCTGAACTGGAGGAGGAGGAGGATGAGGAGGACATTGGAGCACAAACAATGTGTAGCAAAATGGGTGGAGAGGAGGAGCAGGAGCAACCAGAACAGCCAGAGAGAGATGAGGAGGATGAAGCAGATGACCCAGACACACTGTGGCAGTATGCAGTGGAGATGGATGCAGGGAGTCCCTCGGAGTCACTTGTGCAAATGGCCCAATGCATGCTCACTTCCTTGCGCAGTGACAGCCGAATTGTCACCATTCAGCACAGGGATGACTACTGGCTCTCCACCATGTTAGACCCTCGCTACCGGGGAAAAATGGGGGCCTTTTTTACACCCAAGAGGGAGGACAAATTGAACTACTATAGAGACATACTATGTAGCAAGTTGGTCGCTGCCTATCTGTGCCATCGTCCATCCTCTCGCATGTCCGACCTGGGGGGCCCTGAGCGCTCAACTTGCACTGGCATGGCAGCTGTGGGAGGGGGTGGGGGTAGCAGGAGCAGTATCGGTTCCATCAACAGCAGCCTGAGCCTAGAGTCACTGATGAGCAGTTTTCTTCAGCCGCATAGTAAAGAAGCTGCTCATCAGCAGCTAGACACAGAGCAGAACTTGAACCAGCAGGTGGTGGCATACTTAGAGTGCACCCTGCCACCCATCATCAAAGATCCGCTGGACTACTGAGCAGCCAAACTGGATTTGTAGCCGCAGCTGGCCGAGTTTGCCCTGGAAAAGCTGTCCTGCCCGGCCAGTAGTGTGGTATCAGAGTGGGTGTTTAGTGCAGCGGGGGCTATAGTTACCCCAAGGAGAACTCACCTGTCCACCCAAAATTTGGAGAGACTGACCTGTATGAAGATGAATCAGGCATAGATCAGCCAGGATTTCCACCCACCAATGCCTGATGCATCAGATTAAATGATCCATGCTGCCTCACCACACTCTGTCACTGGTTCACTGTATGGCCTCTTCACACTGCTGCCATCTCCTCACTCTGCCACTGGGTCACTGTATGGTCTTCTAAGGCTGTTGCTACCTACACATTATATCACCTTGTCACTCTGTGGTCTACTCACGCTGCTGCCAACTCCTCACTCTGCCACTGCGTCACTGTATGGCCTACTAAGGCTGTTGCTACCTAAACATTATATCACCTTGCCACTCTGTGGCCTACTCATGCTACTGCCACCTCCACACTCTGCCACTGAGCGACTCTATGGTCTCCTCACACTGCTGCCACCTCCTCACTGCCACTGGGTCACTATATGGTCTTCTTAGGCTGTTGCTACCTACACATTATATCACCTTGTCACTCTGTGGTCTACTCACGCTGCTGCCATCTCCTCACTCTGATACAGGGTCACTGTATGGCCTACTAAGGCTGCTGACACCTCCACACTCTGTTACCGGGTTACTGCATGGCCTCCTAAGGCTGTTGCTACCTCCAAGTCTGCCACTGGGTCACTGTATGGCCTACTAAGGCTGCTGACACCTCCACACTCTCTTACCGTGTCACTATATGGCGTACTAAGGCTGCTGACACCTCCACAATGTCACTGGGTCACTGTATGGCCTCCTCATGCTGCTGCCACTGGGTCACTGTATGGCCTCCTCATGCCGTTTCCACTGGGTCACTCTGCGTCTTCCTGATGCTGCTGCCACCGGGTCACTGTATGGCCTCCTCATGCCACTTCCACTGGGTCACTGTATGACCTCCTCATGCCACTGCCACTGGGTCACTGTATGACCTCCTCATGCTGCTGCCACTGGGTCACTACATGGCCTCCTCATGCCGTTTCCATTGGGTCACTCTGCATCTTCCTCATGCTGCTACCACCGGGTCACTGTATGGCCTCCTAATGCCACTTCCACTGGGTCGCTGTATGCCCTCCTCATGCCGCTGCCACTGGGTCACTCTGTGTACTCCTCATGCCGCTGCCACTGGGTCACTGTATGACCTCCTCATGCCACTGCCACCGGGTCACTGTATGCCCTCCTCAGGCCACAGCCACCAGGTCACTGTATGGCCTCCTCATGCTGCTGCTGCCAAGTTCACATTGTCGCCTTGTTACCAGCAACTTGGCCAGATTCCGCCTCCACATTCTCACGCCGTTGGTCCTGCAACAATGTCCACCTCATCCTCCACTGTTTCCTCAGCCTCCACTGCAGGGACAATTCACAGTGTTCCACCAGCATACCACATGTGCAGGACACAGTGGTTTCACGCTCTTCTACACCTCGTTTGCCTGGGCAAACAATGTCACACAGGGGAGGAACTGGGTCACTGTATGTCCTCCTCATGCTGCTTCCACTGGGTCACTCTGACACTTGTTCACTGTATGGCCTCCTAAGTCTGCTGACACCTCCACAATGTCATTGGGTCACTGTATGTCCTTCTCATGCCGCTTCCACTGGGTCACTCTGAATACTCCTCATGCCACTGCCATTAGGTCACTGTATGGCCTCCTCATGATGTTTCCGCTGGTTCACTCTGCATCCTCCTCACGCTGCTGCCACCGGGTCACTGTATGTCCTTATGCCGCTGCCACTGGGTCACTGTATGGCCTCCTCATTCCGTTTCCACTGGGTCACTCTGCATCCTCCGCATGCTGCTGCCACTGGGTCACTGTATGGCCTCCTCATGCTGTTTCCACTAAGTCACTCTGTGTCTTCCTCATGCTGCTGCCACCGGGTCACTGTATGGCTTCCCCATTCTGCTGCCACTGTATGCCCTACTCATGCTGCTGCCACTGGGTCAATGCATGGCCTCCTAGTGCCGCTGCCACTGGGTCACTGTATGGGCTCCTCATGCTGCTGCCACTGGGTCACTGTATGCCCTCCTCATGCTACTGCCACCGGGTCACTGTATGTCCTCATGCCTCTGCCCTTGGTTCACTGTATGTCCTACTCATGCCGCTGCCACTGAGTCACTGTATGGCCTCCTCATGCTGCTGCCACTGGGTCACTGTATGGCCTCCTCATGCTGCTGCCACCTCCACATTATGTCGCCTTGCCAATACACGTCTATGTGGAATCAGCAGATGATGGTGTAAAAGGAGTGCGCTCTTTCATGCTACAGTAGGATGTTGGGCCTCTGCATGTATCTTTCTACCTGGCACTAACATGGACCTGTAAGGCTGAGTTCACGCTTGAGTTAGTTGGTCAGTTTTGGCCCCGTAACAGGCCAAATAAGTGAAGTGTGCAGTGGTTCTAAGAGCAACGACTGTCATATGCGTGTCATACTGACTCACAGTATTGTTTCACTACCACAGTAGGCTCCCTATGCGTGTTACTGCAAGGCACAGTGTTATACACCACTATACAGGCTCTCTGAAACCAGGAAAGAGGTTTTAGTGATATTCGTGAATTAATTTGGATCAAAGAGAATTTTTTTGGAACTTCGAATCGAACTGCAGAATCGAACTTTTGAGAAATTCGCACATCTCTAATAGCAACAGCAGACGGTAATGAGGAAAGGTTCCAATAATCTGTGTTAATGGATATAATGTCGTGCTTATATTAATATATATATTTATATATACAGGAGAGCAGAGTACACAGGTACATAAGGAGAGTTTACAGAAGAAGACATATGGATCAGTGCAGTTGATCAGTTGTTTTCATTGGTACCTTTATGGGGTACCTTAATTTTTGATTACCTTGAATTTAATTTTTGGGAGGGGTGCCTGAAAATAGTACTTTGTGTATTGTGTTTTTTTAGTTTTTTTTTTTTACTATTGCTGTATTCACAGAAGAAATACTTCTATATATTAATAGTTTGGCATTTTTGGACACAGCAATACCAATTATGTTTTTGTTTATTTGTAAATTAGAAAGGGTCATGTTTGGAATTAATAATACTTTATCAATATATATATATATATATTACTTAAACTATTACTTATAATACTTAAACAGCTGTGATTGTGGCTGTTAGTCGCAGATTTCTGCTGTACATGTATGCAGGATGTGGCCAAGGTGTTAATAGTAATTTCTTTGTGCAATAGTAGCAAAACATGAAAATTTCGTAAATGTAATGAAATATAGAAGATGTAATTTTTATCACATATTGAGCACTTTAAGGCTACATTTCCACAAACACTGAAAAATACAGCATGAAAAACGGACAAGTCCTATTTCTTAAGGACAATTTTGCATTTGTGGGTCATCCATTTTAACAGATCCCTTATGGACTTGAGTCTATTGTGGTATCCGTGAAGATGGAGAAAATAGGAAATGTACTATTTTATCGATGGCCCAATAAAACGGACTAGCATAACAATAGCTGCATGAATAGACATATTGAAATCAATCTGCTCTAGAAATGGATGTTTGATGGTTATTACAATAACTACCGTTACAACCGACACGCGTTCATGTGAAAAAATCCTAAAGCTGCTTTTCACATTGTGTCTCAACACACATATTAACAATAGTTTGTACATTAATGATCGCTTTGATTGAACAATTTTACTGAGGTCACCGTATTCTGACACACTATAACTTTTTTACTGTACTGTGGATGGAGATATGTCAGTGTGTACATTCATCAAGGGATCATACAAATGTGTAAAAATACAACAACATGCCTACAGAACATACCTGGACTCCCAACGGACAGCGTTGAGTTAACTAGCAAGAACTGTCACAACATGCATACTCAAAACTGCATTTTCTGTCCAGCTTAGGTTCAACTGCAATCCAGATGCACAAGCACAGGAATATGCCAAGCATGAATGAGAGAGGACAAGGATGCTCTCAGGCGGTGTGCCTGTTCTGTATGAGGTATATTTATTAAAAGCTATGTTTTAAGTTTCCCTATCACACCTTTGGATTATAGTTTTCTGACAGTTGTGATGGTTTAGGCCAGATTGGCTTGCTTATTTGTTTGTTAATAGTTTAATGGATAATGGTCAGTCTGCCCATAAAAAGTTTGGTCATTGTATGCTGATGCTTGTTCAGCTCTGCTTGGTGGTATTTATTTACATTGCACTGATTCTTAGGCATTGTACATTATATTATTTTTGCATTGTATTATGATAAGGGAATTGTGTAACACAGTTATCTTTGAAACTGTAAAGTGAAATTCTCAGTTAGGCTGCATGTTGTAAGCACTTTTCAATAAGTACTTTATAGTATGATTATTTGTATACTTTATGACATTAAACCATATAGTGAGGGTATCAACAAAAGGCACCACACATCCTACCGTCTAGTCCTGATATCAATTCTATATAAGAAGCTTATGAAATCATATTTAGGTGCTACATGATTTCTTACCTCTGCCCTCCACCATATTGATGCCGCTAGGTCCTGGAATTGCACTAGAGCTTCTTATTTCTGGATGGATGGACTGTTTCCTCCTCCATTTAAACACAGCCATTCATTTATGAAGGTGAGCTAAGATTGGGATCTTTCTACTTTTCTTAGTTTTCTCTTCTCCTGTGCTTCATTCTGTTGTTCTTTAACTTAGCCACAGTAATACTGGGTGTACAAAGCATATTGTTCTCTTATGAGATGCCATGTTGCCTTTATGAAGAGCATTGATGAAATTATTACTGTTTCTCAGTGTAGACAATGATATGACAACACATGAGCAATAAAGCAGACAGAATAAAGAAGCTCCTAAATTATTAACCCCTTACCGCCAGTGACATTTTTCGATTTTCGTTTTTGACTCCCCACCTTCCAAACCCCATAACTTTTTTTTTCATTTTTCTGCTCTCAGAGCCATATGAGGGCTTAATGTTTGCGGGACAAATTGTTCTTCATGATACTACGATTTATTATTCTGCACAATGTATTGGGAAGCTGGAAAAAAATTCAGAATGGGGTGGATTTGAAGAAAAAGTGCATTTGTGTGACTTTCTTATGGGCTTCGTTTTTGCCTCTTTTACTTTGCAGCCAAAATGACATGTCACCTGTTTTGATACGATTCCAGGGATAACAAATTAATATGGTTTTATTAACAATTTAACCCCTTAACAAAAATCTAAAACTTTGCAAAAATTTTTTTTTTCTAAAAGTCACCATATTCTGACACCCGTAACTTTTTTAAATTTCCGTGTACAGGAATCTTTTTTTGCGGGGCCAGGTGTACTTTTTAGTTATAACATTTTGGGGAATGTCTATTGCCTTGATCACTTTTTATTCAAATTTATTTTTATCAGAAGAAAAACAGCGAAAAATGTCGGTTTTGCACTTTTGATTTTTTTTTACCCGCTACAACATTTACCATACGGGAAAAATATTTTTAGAAGTTTGTAGACCGGCGTTTTCAGACACAGAGACACCTAATCTGTATGTGTCTTGCAGTAATATTTTGAAACTTTTTTTTTTTATTATTATTATTTTATTAGCCCCCTCCCCTAGGGGGCTTGAACCTGCAATCATTTAATTGCAAGTCCCATAGACTGCCATACAACTGTATGGCAATCTATGGGAGATTCGCTAGCTATTGAGGCTGGTCGTAAACCAGCCTCAGTAGCTATAATGCAATGACAATCCTGGGAGCCTTCATAAGGCTCCCGGCTGTCAGAAGAACAGGTCGGCTCCTGCTATCTCGGCGCGCGGGAGCCAGCCTGCAAAAATAAGTGTATGGGGCCAGTGGGGACCGGCTCCAGAGTCTCATTCTCTAGATGTGCAAAGCTGGTAGAGACATACCTCAAAAGACTTGCAGCTGTAATTGCAGTGAAAGGTGGCTCTACAAAGTATTGATATAGGGGGGCTGAATACTTTTGCACGTCACACTTTTCAGATTTTTATTTGATTAAAATTTTAAAAACCATGTATCATTTTTCTTCCACTTCATAATTATCTGCTACTTTGTGTTGGTATATCACTTAAAATCTCAATAAAATACATTTAAGTTTGTGGTTGTAAGGTGACAAAATGTGAAAAAGTTTAGGGGATAGGAATACTTTTGCAAGTCTATAGTTCTGCTATCTGAATATGGGGACCAGCTCCATCTACCTCATTGTGGTCGGTTATATAAAGGCATACAGTGCAACAGAATACAATCCAGAAAAGGTGAATATCTGGTATATGAAGATCCCAGCCAGTTTCTTTACTGTTACATTTTCAGAAATATAGAGGCAGTAAACTAACAGTTTCAGATTAGGAGTTCTGCTTATAGGAAAGAGGGGTATAATCTATATACGGCCATTCAGTGAGATTTTTGGTTACCACAGCAAATGGATTGTTTCTTTGTTTCTTTAATAACAAATAAAGACCTGATATTGTCAATTTTATTTTTATATCAACTAAAAATGCAACAATAATTGTGCTTAGTATTTCTAGATAAAACTGTACAGGAAATGAAAACGAAGCAGCTGCTCCATCTAGTGGTAAAATATTGCAATGCACCTTAAACATGCACAGTGGGGAAAAAAAGTATTTAGTCAGCCACCAATTGTGCAAGTTCTCCCACTTAAAAAGATGAGAGATGAGAAAACATATCTAGAAAATCACATTGACTGTTTTTTTAACAATTTATTTGCAAATTATGGTGGAAAATAAGTATTTGGTCACCTACAAAGAAGCAAGATTTCTGGCTCTCACAGACCTATAACTTCTTCTTTAAGAGGCTCCTCTGTCCTCCACTCATTACCAGTAGTAATGGCACCTGTTTGACATTGTTATCAGTATAAAAGACACCTGTCCACAACCTCACACAGTCACACTCCAAACTCCACTATGGTGAAGACCAAAGAGCTGTGGAAGGTCACCAGAAACAAAATTGTAGACCTGCATCAGGCTGGGAAGACTGAATCTGCAATAGGTAAGCAGCTTGGTGTGAAGAAATCAACTGTGGGAGCAATAATTAGAAAATGGAAGACATACAAGACCACTGATAATCTCCCTCGATCAGGGGCTCCATGCAAGATCTCACCCTGTGGGGTCAAAATGATCACAAGAACGGTGAGCAAAAATCCCAGAACCACACGGGGGGACCTAGTGAATGACCTGCAGAAAGCTGGGACTAACGTAACAAAGGCTACCATCAGTAACACACTACGCCACCAGGGACTCCGTTCCTGCAGTGCCAGACGTGTCCCCCTGCTTAAGCCAGTACATATCCGGGCCCGTCTGAAGTTTGCTACAGAGCATTTGGATGTTCCAGAAGAATATTGGGAGAATGTCATATGGTCAGATGAAACCAAAGTAAAACTGTTTGGTAGAAACACAACTTGTCGTGTTTGGAAGAGAGTGAATGCTGAGTTGCATCCAAAGAACACCATACCTACTGTGAAGCATGGGGGTGGCAACATCATGCTTTGGGGCTGTTTCTCTGCAAAGGGACCAAGACGACTGATCCGTGTACATGAAAGAATGAATGGGGCCATGTATCGTGAGATTTTGAGTGCAAATCTCCTTCCATCACCAAGGGCATTGAAGATGAAAGGTGGCTGGGTCTTTCAGCATGACAATGATCCCAAGCACACCACCAGGGCAACGAAGGAGTGGCTTCGTAAGAAGCATTTCAAGGTCCTGGAGTGGCCTAGCAAGTCTCCAGATCTCAACCCCATAGAAATCCTTTGGAGGGAGTTGAAAGTCAGTGTTGCCCAGCGACAGCCCCAAAACATCACTGCTCTAGAGGAGATCTGCATGGAGGAATGGGCCAACATACCAGCAACAGTGTGTGCCAACCTTGTGAAGACTTACAGAAAACGTTTGACCTCTGTCATTGCCAACAAAAGATATATAACAAAGTATTGAGATGAACTTTTGTTATTGACCAAATACTTATTTTCCACCATAATTTGCAAATAAATTCTTTAAAAATCAGACAATGTGGGGGGCGTGGCTAGCTCTCAACACGGTCGGTCGCATGTGAGCGGAACTCCGGTTAGAGCCGCTCATTAATCCTGTATATAATCCTGACTCACCGGCGCCCGGGTTAGCTGTCTGCTGGAACGTACATCTGGGGTCCCCCCCCCTTGGCTCCGGGACTCCCGTGTTGCCGAAATTGGTCCCCGCTGGGCTGTGGTCGGTAGCCGCTGCACGCAGGGCCGGTTTTAGACAAAGTGGGGCCCTTGGCAAAATTAAAAGCGGGGCCCCAAATGCTGATATGCAAACACCATCGTCTTCCAGTGGCAACCCCTATAATAACGTATACTGAGTATGTTCCCAGTATAGTCAGCCCCTATAATACTGTGCAGGCCCCAATAACTCCAGGGCCGGTTCATGCACAGTACTGTATGGGGAATGACATGGCCATGCAACACTACACATATGTGCAAAATTATAGTGTGGGAGCTGTGATGCAGATATAGAACACAGGGCTGCCAGCAGGAATTGTGAGCCCCCCCCCCACAGTATAATGCTCCACATGGTATATAATGCTCCACAGTATAAAATGCTCTCCTGAGCCCTCCAGTTTCCCCACATGGTATATAATGCTCCACAGTGACCCCACACAGTATAAAATGCCCCCCTGAGTCCCCCATAGTGGCCCCACATGGTATGTAAGGCTCCACACAGTATAATACTCCACAGTGGCCCACACAGTATACTACCCCTTAGTGGCCCCAGACAGTGCAATATGCTCCCCAGCAGCCCCACACAATATAATATGCTCCATACAGTATAATATTCACCCCACAATGTCCCCCCAGTATAATGCTCCAGTGGCCTAACACAGTATAACATGCTCCATAATGACCTCCACACAGTATTATATACTCCCCAGAGGGGTTCCCCCAGTATAATGCTCCACAGTGGTCCCCCACAGTATAATATGTTCCCCATAGTCCCCCCCAGTATAATGCTCTACAATGGCCCCACAGAGTATCATATGCTCCCGAAAAGCCCCACACAATATAATACACTCCACAGTGGCCCCACACAGGATAACAGGCTCCCCACACTGTCTCTTCCCCCAGTATAAAACTCCACAGTGGCCCATAGTATAATATGCTCCCCAGAGGGCCCCCGCTAGTATACTGCTCCACAGTGCCCCCTCCAGTATTTTGCTCCACAGTGGCCCCACACAATATATTATGCTCCCCAGAGCGTTCCCCCAGTATAATGTTCCACACTAGGCCCCACGCAGTATAATATGCTCCTCAGAAGGCCCCCTAGTATAATGCTCATTAGTCCCCCCAAATAATGCCCCACAGTGGCGCCACGCAATATAATATGCTCGGCTGATGCCCCCCCCAGAATAATGCTGCACAGTGACCCCACTCAGTATAACATGCTGCATAAATGGCCTCCACACAGTATAATATACTGCCCAGAGAGGTTTCCCCAGTATAATACTCCACAGCGGCCCAAAACAGTATAACATGCTCTCCAGAGCCCCACCCAGTATAATGCTCCACAGTGGTCCAAAACAGTATAACATGCTCTCCAGAGCCCCCCCCCCCAGTATAATGGTATAATGCTCCACAGTGGCCCAAAACAGTATAATATAATGGGGGGGCCCCTCTGGAAAGCATATTATACTGTGTGGGGAAACCGTGGAACATTATACTGGGGGGGGCTCTGGAGAGCATATTATACTGTGGGGCCACTGTGGAGCATTATACTGGGGAGGGGGCCCTCTGGAGAACATGCTATATTCTGTGGGGCCTCTATGGAGTATTATAAAGTGGGGGGGCTCTGGAGAGCATGTTATATTCTGTGGGACCACTTTGGAGCATTATACTGGGGGGCCCCTCTGGAGAGCATATTATACTGTGTGGGGCCACTGTGGAGCATTATACTGGGGGGCCCCTCTGGAGAGCATAATGCTCCAAAGTGGCCCCACATAATATAACATTATCTCCAGAGCCCCACCCCCACATTATAATTTTCCACAGAGGCCCCACAGAATATAACATGCTATCCAGAGGGCCCCTTCCCCAGTATAATGCTCCACAGTGGCCCCACACAGTATAATATGCTATCCAGAGGGGCCCCCCAGTATAATGCTCCACAGGGGCCCTACAGTGCTATTATTATATTATATTCTGGGGTCTATTCAGACCCCAGAGTATAATAATCGAAGGCCCGGGGGAGGTAAGGGAAAATAACAAACAGTTATACTCACCTTGTCTTACCTCTGCTGGGCCTCCTCGCGCTGCTCCGCTATCTCCGCCGGCGCTGGTTTCTTCTTCTCTGCGGCTGACGTCACGCATTATGGACGTCACCGCTGCGGCCTGTGATTGGGCCTCAGCGATTACGTGAGGCAGGCTGTCAGCCTGCCCCACGTGATCGCTAAGGCTGAGGCTTGGCCTTAGCGGTGATGTCCAGAACGCCAGAAGATGACGTCGGACGCAAGGACAGGTGAGTAAAAATGTTTGTTATTTTTACTCACCACGGAAAGGGGCCATGCGGTCTCTTTCTGTTATTGATTTGTCCGGACCTGACTCCGGGATCCGGAGTCATCAGGTTCCGGATCCCGGGGGCCCCTTTGGGGACGGGGCCCTGGGCAATTGCCCAGTTTGCCCCCCCCTAACGCCGGCCCTGGCTGCACGTGGCTGGCGGCCATATTCCCTCACCGCCACTGTCAGCGCTGCTCTGACCCGTGCTGCTACTGCCCGGAGCTGCGTCTATACTGCCGTTCTGGGGGCTACGCTTGTGTGCCGGCCTGGGGCTGCGCTGGCACCGCTGACACCGCTGATCCTGCTGCCGCTCGGACTGCGGTCTCCCCTCTCTCCTCGTGGCTGGCGGCCATTTTCATCCTCACCTGCTCGGACATCTACTGGTGGGGGACGCTGAGACTGGAGTCTCTTGTGAGCTGGGCCTTTTTCTGACTGATCCCTCTGTCCCTGCCTGGAGGTCTGGGAGCCGGCACTCCTCTCTCCTGCTTGCTACTCTGCACGTGGGGACCTTCCCCTAACTCCTCTGGGCTACACTGCAAAACAACATCTGCTGCAGCCATCAACTGTTTCTGACCCATTGCAGGTGTGTGCTTCTGTATGGTTTGTCACCCCGCTGACTGCTCTTGACTGTAGAGACTTACTACACCCCGTATACCGCACTCCTCCCCACTTCCAGAAATAAGGACAGGACACAAACTTAAACTCTTAAATGGGCGGGGTCGGCCACAGCTTTAATGATTTCTTATATTTTAAAACACTTACAACTTTGAACAGTGGAATGAAGCGATATGCCGGCCGCAGGTCTCCCTGCGGGCACTTCCCCTTCATGCTGTAATATCCGCTTTACACCGCCAAGAAGGAGACCAGTCCTCACACTGGGCTCCGACCCCCACCCAGTAAGAACAAGGCCTGTTCCACCCCATCCTGCAGGCCTGAGAGGAAGATGTCTAATCCTATATCATTGAGGTGGACGCCATCCGGTCTCATCAGGCGCCTATTGTCCCCCTCAAGTTGACGGTGACGCACCACCACCCCACCTTTAGAGCGCACAAGGACGACAGCCTAGCATTCACCATTCTACGAGCCTTCTCCACCGCCCCAGCATCTCGGGCCCCTTGCCATGTAACTCTAGGAACAATTTCGGACCAGACAATAATTAGTTCTGTGAAATACCCCGTGATTCTTTCTAAATCAGCCCTCATGAGCGTCATGAGCTCAGCCATGCGAAGTAGGCATAAATCGTTTCCCCCTGCATGTAACACCAGAATCACAGGAGAAGAAGTCACCTTTCCGATTTCAATGGCCTCGGGAAGAACCTGGGACCAACGTAATCCTCTCACCCCTCTCCAGGAAACCTCGATTTCCCGAAAACCAAGGAATTTACCCCCAGACCTCGACTCAGCTCGCTGTGCAGCCCAGAAGACGTAGCTATGGTCAAGGAAACATACATAAGGCCGCCGAATACCTGAAAAGAAAGAATCAATGCAACAACTCAGGGCGAATATACCCAGCAAAACATGAAGATTTCCATCTCCCAATCCTCTGAACCGCCTTATCAGAGAGTCCTGCCCGGGCCGCTTCCATCGCCTCCCCGATCCGAAAGGAATGAGTCCCATAATTCCTTTGGTCCACCCCAACCGCCGACAAACATTTACCAAAAAGTGAACGAAATTGAAAACAGGGTGAGAGGAAGGACACTCCTGACACCCTAACACCCAAAAACTCCTGAACCAGCCGGACCGGACAAGCCGCACCCCCAACTGCATGCAATTATACCCACATGCCCTTTCCCATGGGGTCAGTTTTAGATTTGCAGATTCGCAGCCGCAGGGACCCATTAGCCGGAACCACGTCGGCAAAAAGCAAACTCCCAGGCCGCGATTTTGATGGCGGGAGGAGATCACCCACCCGAAGGGCCCCAAAAAAGGCCAACGAAAAACCGACCGATAGAATCAGAGACTCATAACCGGAACAACATACCGCCCGTGTAACTCCCACCAACCGTAGCAACAGGTCAAAGGACACCGGACGTCTTGAATCTTTAGTCTCCACCCCTCTTGACCACCCCTTCAGGGCCTGCCGAAACAAAAAAGATCCTCCCAACACCTTAACTGAAAGTGAAAATTAACCCCTGAAAAGCGCCGTCGAGCAACCTCCACCGATAACCCCTTATCCCTCAAAAAAGACATATATCGCAGGGACACCGAAAGTCTATCCCGCTCACACAGCTCCACCCTCTCGTCCCGGATTAATGCACACCACTCCCTCCACGCCTTACCATAACCAGTCCAGGTTGATGGAGCCACCGACTGCTGGATCAACTGCAAGAGCCGCTCGTCACCAGTTCCCAGAGGTACAGGGGACAGGAATGCCCCTCTGTCGCCGGCTCCGGCGCTAGATCCCGGAACACCTGCCAATTGAAACGTGAGAGTGCGTCAGCCTTATCATTAAATATCCCCGGAACATGATGGGCCCGAAACCATATATTGAGCCCCAGGCAGCGTAGAACCAAATGCCTAAGCAAATTCAAAACAGGAGGGGAGGAAGAAGTTAAATGGTTAATACAACGGACAACACTTTCATTATCAGTCCAAAAACACACCCGCTTGTCTCTCAAGGCCGAGCCCCACAGGACCACCGACACCACTATGGGGAAGAATTCCAAAAGAGTCAGGTTCTTGCACAGACCCAGCTCCCGCCAGTCCTGAGGCCAGGGGCCTGCACACCATTCATGGCCCAAGATAGCCCCAAAACCCACAGAACCGGCCGCATCCGTGAAGAGGCATATGTCTTGACTGCTAACCTCGGTACCCTGAACACAAGTGCGGCCATTATAGGAATACAAGAAGTCACGCCAAACCGACAAATCCGCCTTCAGAGAACGCGTCAAACGAATACGGTGACTAGGGTGCTTAACCCCCCGGGTAGCCATTGCCAGCCTGCGTGAGAACACCCGTCCCATTGGCATAATGCGGCAGGCGAATACCAGGAGACCCAACAAAGACTGCATCTGCCTAAGAGTAACTTTGGGGACCGCCAGAAAACCGTCAAGCAACCCTACCATGCGCTCCAACTTGTCCCGGGGAAGACGGAATACCAGGAGATCGGAATCAAGCTCAATACCTAAAAATGAAAGAACTGTAACCGGGCCCTCCGTCTTCTCCTCGGACAACGGAACCCCAAACTTTTTCATCAAAAACCAAAATGAATCCAATAAAAATTGACAACAGCCGTCTCCGGCAGGGGCAATAAACAGAAAATCATCCAAATAATGGATGATAGATCGGGAGCATGTTTCATACCTTACCACCCACTCAAGGAATGAACTAAACAACTCGAAAAAATGGCAAGAAATGGAACACCCCAAAGGGAGGCAGGTGTCATACTAAAAACAACCCTCAAAACAACACCCCAGGAGGTGATAACATTCAGGGTGAACTGGGAGTAATCGAAATGTGGACTCAATGTCCGACTTAGCCATCAAAGCACCAGGACCGGCCGCTCTCAGCAACGCCACAGCCCTATCAAAAGAAACGTATGACACCAACGCCTCTTCCCTAGAAATCCCATCATTTACAGAAGAACCTTTAGGATGGGACAAATGGTGGATAAGCCGGAATTTTCCACTGTCCTTCTTGGGAACCACCCCCAGTGGCGAGACCCTTAAATTCCTAAAAGGCTGAGAAGAAAACGGACCGACAACCCTACCCAACGACACCTCCTTTGCTATTTTTTCCCGGAGAACCTCGGGCATGTTTCAACCAGACCTCAGGTTATCCGAAAAATAAGGGGAACCGGAATAAACAAACGGGATAAAGAAACCAAACAAGAAACCGGTTCTCAACTGTTCAGCCGCCTCTCTATTAGGGCACCGGTCTAACCACGGCGCCATCGCGGCTACGCTCACTGGCGTCTTTCCCTTCTGCAGAACTTGGTGACTTAACACCTGGTTTAGTCGGACGGGTACAGCGGATTGCGGCGTGTCCTCCACCACAGGCGGAACACTCATGTTTGTATTTGCAAAGACCGAAGAATCTGCAGTGGCCCTCGTTAAAGAGGCAGCAGGCTCCCGGCCTTCGCACGGCCACTGATCCCTGAGGGGTTCCTGGACCAGCGGCCCCTGGTTGAAAGGGCTGGCGCTGGGACATCATAAGTCGCAGCCATACGTCAGTAGCCTTAACCCCCCAACCGATTTGCGGCTGCAAAGCCAGGCGGCGACGAAATTCATCGTCATACCGCCACCAAGCACTATCACCATAAGACTTATAAGCGTTATAGATCGTATCGGCATAAACAAACATATCCGAACATCGCTCTGGATGACGCTCACCTATCACGCACCCCAGCACAAAAAAAGGCCTGCAGCTAATTATTCATGGTCCTAGCGACCTTCGGCTTGCGCTCTGCCGGCTTTTCAGCATACGACCGACGCTCCCCGTCAACCGTGTGCTGATCCACCGATACAAGAGACCAAATATCAATAAATTTATTTTCCCAGATCTTCTCCTTAGTTTCATTATCTAAATGCGCACCCAGGGGGCTAATCCCACAGAAGAATGCCTCCTTATGGATACCCGCCCTAGCAGCGGGAACCTCCTTCGCCCCAGTAGGGGTCGAGCTAAGCATACCTGACAAACCCGTGAGCAACGCCTTAATGGCAGGAGCCAAGGCGGCAACATCCTTACCAGCCCCCCACGCATCCACAAAATTGTACTCACCAGGTGGAGGAGAATAAACAGGAACGGCTGAAGACACAGCGCTGGACAATCCTGGATCCGCGCGGGACCGACTGTCCCCGCGGGATGGCTGAACAGCCAACAATTCAGGCTCCTGCCTCTACCGACGCTGCCAGGAGGGCCTGTTGCATTCCCCTGAACTGCATGACTCATCGCTGGATGATGGCGACCTCCATCTAGACGATCTGGAGCGTCGGGACACCTGGCTGCAGCGAGAAGCCCTGGAGCTATGACGGGAACAGCGCCCCCCGTGCCCAGCGGTCCTCCGGCGACGCCGTCGGCGAGAACCCTGGGAGGAGGATTCAGACAAGGATCTGGACCGCCTGATTCCCCGAGACCTCCTTCTACCATCCGCCACTGACTGCCCCTCCGCAGCTGGAGATTGGACACCTATAGCGGGAGGAGCAGCAACATTATAAAAGGCCATTTGAGAGACCCCCATCACATCAAAGAACGGGGGGTCCACCTCCGCAACGCCCACGGACTGCACCTCCCTCGCCGATCCAACGCTACCCATGTGTTCCTGCCCTCCCCTGGGGCTGGGGGAAGTGGATCCCACTGCCTGAGAGGGCCTGTTGCATTACCCTGAACTGCATGACTCATCGCTGGATGATGGCAACCTCCATCTAGACGATCTGGAGCGTCGGGACACCCGGCTGCAGCGAGAAGCCCTGGAGCTATGACGGGAACAGCGCCCCCCGTGCCCAGCGGTCCTCCGGCGACGCAGTCGGCGAGAACCCTGGGAGGAGGATTCAGACAAGGATCTGGACCGCCTGATTCCCCGAGACCTCCTTCTACCATCCGCCACTGACTGCCCCTCCGCAGCTGGAGATTGGACACCTATAGTGGGAGGAGCAGCAACATTATAAAAGGCCATTTGAGAGACCCCCATCGCATCAAAGAACGGGGAGTCCACCTCTGCAATGCCCACGGACCGCACCTCCCCCGCCGATCCAACGCTACCCACGTGTTCCTGCCCTCCCCTGGTGCTGGGGGAAGTGGATCCCACTGCCTGAGAAGGCGGTGGGGTAATGGGATCAGCCTCGCCCGTCGCTGCGCTATGTCTTCCCCCCCATTGTGCTACTAATACCCTGCGAACGCTGCCCGCCCGCGCTAACCTCCCTGGTAACCACCGGAAACCCACTGTCAGGTCGCGCTGATGTGACGTCAGAAAGGGGGCGGGGCCAAACTCCCGGCCGGACACGCCCCCCGCGCTCTGAGACTGAGCGGCTGACAACAGTCCAGGCGAACCTGCTCCCCGCCGCCGAGCAGTTGGAGCAGGCAAGTGACTTGGGCTCAGCCTACTAGGGGGGCGGGACACCCGCGTGGAGCGACGCTCGGCCCGACACTCACCGGGTGCAGCAGGGGTAGGCGCCGTATCTCTCAGCTGAGAGACGATGTTATCCGGCCAGCCTGAACCCTCCGCTTCCAGCTTGGCACGCAGCGCAGCAAGCAGGCTCTCGTCGGACATCTCGCAGCAGAGGATAAGTAACAGCGTCCAGGGACCTGCTAAACGCTTCTCTGGAGATCCGGTAAGAGGGAGCTGGGCGGGGTGAACTTCCCTTATATTCCCTTGGGGTATACCACTAAGTCCCACCATAAATCCATAGGGGGTGGGGGGCACCCCGAGGCAGACCCTATTCTCCCCTAACTCCGTATAGGCTCTAAAAACAACCCCTCTAAATAGCTCATCCCAAGCCCTTCCCCTCCTGCCAAAGATGTATAGGAGGAGGAGGGAAAAGGGGAACCAGCTTAACCCTATACTCGCCCTCGCTGCTACAGTCACTATCGCCTGCCCTATGCGGCTTGGCGTTCTGCATCTTGGAGGCTTTACTTATAATCCAGTGAAGGTTGCTGTATGTACTATTGGACTGTTGAGTTACCATCTGTCCTCCTCTAGTTCCTCCTGGCATTCTATCTACTTTATTACTCCGCTGATGGCTCTCTCTTGGAGGCTTTACTTATAATCCAGTGAATGTTGCTATTGGTACTATTGGACTGTTGAGTTACCATCCGCCCTCTCCTAGTTCCTCCTGGCAATCTATTTATTTCACTACTCTGCTGACGGCTCTCTCTTGGAGGCATCGCTTACAATCCAGTGACAGTTGCCATCTGTACTATTGAACTGTTAAGTTACCGTCTGTCTTCGGCTGGTTGATTGGCCTTAGTGGCCCGACACATAGGCTCCTACCGTTCAACTGTTCTTAGCCAGAGACTTTGCTTATAATCCTCTGAGACCGACCTGGTCTTGCCATAACCACACCTCCTCCTTTGCCATCATACCCACCCTTACGGTACGCAGGAAAAGCGGCCGCCGACTCTCTAAAATGAGTTGCCCGCAATCAACCTCTGTCTCTGATCACCTGAGGGGGTTCTCCAGGGCCGCATCCTCTTCTGCATCCTCATCGCTTGAGGCAGCCTCTCCTGCCCTTCCAGAGGAAGACCCCGAGCCCTCTTTAAAACAAGTTACTGGACAGCTACTGAAGGTGATCCATGCCGGCACTTCCTCGCTGACCGGGAAAATTGAAGAGGTAAAAATTGACATGGGCCTGCTCCGCCAGGACTTTCAGACCTTACGAGACAGGGTGCGTGAGGTGGAGGATCGGGTCTCTCAGGTGGAGGACACTGTTAACCCACTTCCTGCCAAGCTCCAGGACCTGGAGAGGGCTGCAAATCTGTGGACCCAGCGTGCAGATGATTTGGAGAATAGACTGCGATGAAATAATCTCCGTATTCTGGGCCTGCCGGAGTGGGCGGAGGGTGACGATCCTCGGGCCTTTGTGGAGGGGTGGCTGAAGAATGTCTTGCCGGAGGCTCACTTCTCACCAATATTTGCAGTGGAACGGGCCCACAGGGTTCCAGCTAAACCGCCGCCTCAGGGCGCACCTCCTCGGCCCTTGTTGGCCCGTCTGATTAATAGCACAGATCGAGATACGGCATTGCGAGCTGCACGCCAGGCTGCTGAGCTTAAATACAACGGAGCTGCAGTGGCCATGTTTCCAGATTTCTCGGCGGCTCTCCAGAAGACCCGAGAATCAGAGGCGTAGCTAGGGGTTCAGCACAGGGGGGCGAACATGTCCAAGTGGGCCCCCAACTTGGACATGTTTGTATACTGATACTATCAGTATACGCTGAGCGTATAGTGGTATATAGCAGCTCTACACAGGGCTCTGCAGACAATTTAGGTGAATACAGGACAGTAACATTTTGTGAATTACCGGTGACGTCTCTGACTAATCCTTCACATTCCCCATCTCTTTCATCCGAACGGCCATGACCACTTCTTCCAGTCTCTGTAAAGTTTGCAACACAGACATCTTTGGCTCCTCACTTTTCCAGGCACCTGACCCACATTGTCCTCACCTACACAAAGCCCCCATCCTGCTGCTACCCCCAATTATAAAATATATAATATAACCCCCTATAATGAATAATACCCCCAAGTGCATCTTTAAATTAATAACTTCCCTGTGCACCCCCTTTAAAAAGTTCCCCTTATTAATAATGTCCCAGGTATTTCCTAATTGAAAAGGGAAAAAAAAAAACATGGGAAAAAAAAATTATTGGGGTTCCAATACCCGGGACCCCCAGGATCAGCTGTTTGAATGAACTGTGGTACCTGTGTAAGCGCCGTGACCCCTTCTCTATTTACATAGTATCATTCTTTTCATAGCGACCATGTAATGTAACTACAGCCTCGTCCTATACACATCTATGTGACAAGGCTGTAATTACATCACACGGACACTATAAACAGACAGCGTGTGATATAAACAGGCGCCGGGACCCCTTCATACAGCTGATCAGTGGGGAGTCACTTATCTCTTATTGATGTTTTATTCTGAGGATAGACCATCAATAAAAATGAGATGGAAAACACCTTAAGGCCAAGGCCCCACGTGGCGTCCCGCAGCAAAAAACAGCTGTGGGAAAAAACGCGGCAGAGACGCATCGCGGTTTTTCCTGCAGCACTTTCCACAGAAAGTTCACAGAGGTTTCCTCTGCGGACTTTCTGCTTCAATTATATCTATAGGGAAACCGCTGGCGTTTCAGTAGGTATAATTGACATGCTGCGATTTCCAAAACTGCAACTGTTTTGGAAATCGCAGCGTTTCTGCTGTGCATATTTTACTGCAAAGTGGGGATGGGATGGGGCCCCTTGTGACGAAAATCCACAGAAAAAAACCGTGGCATTCTAGCAAATCCCATCCACACATTGCGGAAAAATAAGTGCAGCAGACACACTGCGATTTCCAAAAACGTTGCGGTTTTGGAAATCGCAGCATGTCAATTATACCTACAGAAACTCTGGCGGTTTCCATATAGCTGTATTGAAAACAGAAAGTCCACAGGGGAAACCTCTGCGGACCTTCTGTGAAAAGCGCTGCAGGAAAAACAACAATGTTACCACCATGGTTTTTCCTGCAGCCCGCTACGTGGGGCCTTAGTCTTAATAAACCCCAAGTGCCATTTTCATTAAATTAAATTGACCCTCATATTATGCCCCTGATTCCCCCTGACATAAATAATGCACCCCTAATGACCGCTTATATCAATGACCACCCCCTTATATTCATAATGCCTCCTAATATAAATGATGTCCCCTAATGGCCCCTTATATAAATAACCTCCCCCTTGTATTAATAATACCCCCCAATAACGCTTATATAAATGACCCCCCCCCATCGTCATAATGCCCCCCTAATGAATCCTCCCTTATAGTTATATTTCCCCCCTCCTAACCACCCCTTATACTATTAATATACCCACAAAAAAAAAAGTCATACTCACCTACTTGCGATGATGATGAACAGAGCCGCCGGCGCTTCCTCCCTGTCCACGCACAGCACGTCTGTGTCTGAGCGCGGGCGGCGCGATATTGTGACGTCATCGTGCCGCCCGTGCTGAGAAGCAGACATCCGTCTGTGGTCTCAGCGTCTTGTAAACCTCAGGCCTGTATTGGCTTGCGGTTTACAAGACGGTTAAGAACCAGGAAGACTTTTAACTAGATCTGTGTCTGCAGACACCGATCCAGTTAAAAGCTAGCTACGCCTCTGACTGTACGGTTCAGTTTTGGGATTCACTGTCACCTGATCTATCTGATACTGATGACCTCTCCTATGGAGACGTCATCAGTATCAAATATCTTCAAAACTAAACAACTCTTTTAAAAGTGCTGAAAAGGGACACTGTTAAGATCACACAAATACAGCCTATTAAACTTAGTACTGACCACTTTTGAAACTGCAGCTTGGCCTAGAAGGACCCTGATGTGGAGGACACCCTGCAGAACGACCTGTTGCTACTTTCTGCAGTATCTGTTAGCACATAGAGCACAGGCAGGGACCAGGGGGCGGAGATTCGGCGCGCTGCGCGTCACGTGCCGACGCTCTGCTCTAATCAGTTGCAGGTATCGTTCCCTGCTCAACCTCAGTCAGCCAGTAAGCGGTGAGCAGGAGAAGTAAGCGCTGTAACAGTCAGCAACGTGCGCTGTTCAGCGCTACACATCTTGGGCTGGTTCCTCACTCGGTTAATATGTCTTCCTCAGCCAGGGAGCGAGGAACCAGTCTAGGATGTGTAGCGCTAAGCAGCTGATGTAGATAGAAATCTTTTGATACCGTTAGTGGGCCCCCACCTCCTCACTGGGCCCAGGGCCGTCGCCCCCTCTGCCCCCCCCGCTAGCTACGCCTCTGCCGAGAATCCTTCGTGGCCGTGAAAAGACGGCTGCGAGAAAAGGCTATACAATACTCCATGATTTACCCAGCTCGTCTTCGTGTCATCCATGACGGCAGGTCCCTCTTCTTCACTTCACCAAAGGATGTGGAGGACTGGCTATCTCTTCTACCTCGATCTCCGAGGCGCTGATCTTGAGGGCGTGTGGTGAGGGGTCTGGTTGGACCATACATAAGGACTATGTTTTACGGGATGTTCTCGTTTTACTGCATAGTAGTTTTATGATAATGTGCGATTCTGTTATCATATTATCCTGTATCTTTATAGTTACCTTGGCTGGCGGCCCCCGAGGCGCCAGTGTATCCTATTTACTTATGTGAACCTGGCTCTGTTGAAAGTATATCCCCTAGCCTATTGATCACCTATACCTTTAAGACAGTGCCCCGTATACCAACCATTTTGGGTGCACTTCTTACCCCCGTTATTTGTAGCCACGGTTATCTTAACGAATATTGTTTTGTTTATGTCAGTAATATGTCTCACACCCTTTAGGGGTGCAATGGTTTATTTAGTTTGTATACGGTTCTTAGGTTGCTGCACACCACTCTGTGTCTCACTCAACCACGCCTTACACACTCATATGCGGGTCATTTTTGGGGTCCTGAACTATCATGATTATATTCCTAGACAACCATGGCGTCATTTAGTGTACTATCTTGGAATGTGAGGGGCCTGGGCAGCCCACGAAAGAGGTCGCTAGTTTTTTCCCAGATTAGGAGGGCTGACCCACTCCTCATATGCCTTCAAGAAACTCATTTGGTTTCAGACAATTCCAGACGACTTCAAAAGCCATGGGTTCAGTGGGCGGCTCATTCTACACATACTTCCTATTCCAAAGGGGTGTCCATCTTGGTGCATCGTAGACTCAGGTAGGAGCCGGGCCTCATTGTAAGGGACCCCGAGGGACAATACGTTTTTGCCCAGGCCTGGGTTGATTCGGTCCTGTATGTTATCCTGGGCGTGTACCTGCCACCGGCATCTGATCTCTCTGTGCTCCAGCAGGCTGCGCAGTTTGCGACCAGATTCCCTGGGGCTATTTTATTATGTCTGGGTGATTTTAATAAAGTTATGGATATTGCTTTGGACCGGTTCTCTGCGGAGCCGGACTCCCCCTCTCTACCTCGCCCTAATACAATGGCCAAAATAATCCATGAACTAGGATGGCAGGATTTGTGGCGGGTTCGGTTTCCAGAGGCCCGCACTTTTTCCTGTCACTCTGCCAACAGACATACTCTGTCTAGGATTGACCATGTTTTTGGAAATACTAAAACCTGTTCTCTGTTGCTGACCATATCCTATTTACCTAGGGCAGTGTCTGATCATTCCCCTTTGTTAGTCCAATTAAATAATAGTACGGCTGCCAGACCACGACAGGGTTGGCGAATCTACCCATTTTGGTTGAAACTATTTGTACCACATGATCGAATACCCGACCAACTTCAGACGTTTTTGACCATTAATTCCCCAGATACTTCACCACTCCTCTTATGGGAGACCACCAAGGCATATCTTAGAGGTTGTATTAAGTCCTCCATTTCCTTTGTAAAAAGGGAGTCCTCACTGTTGGAAACTACCCTGGCGACCCAGTGTGCTTCTCTCGAAGCCGCCTACGTGGCTAATCCAACTGATGAGGCTAGATCTCAGTGGTTACAGTCGGGAAGACAGTAGCTGCATATACTACATGACAAGGCACGTAGGTCTCTGTTTTTTAGCAAACAGAAGTTTTACGAACTTGGTAACCAGTCAAGCAGCCTTCTGGCTCAACTGATACATCAAAACACAGCCTCACCTGCAGTATTACGGGTGCATTCAGAGACGGGGGAGGTACTGTCCAATAGCTTGGCCATTAGTGACAGATTTCATAGGTATTACAGTGAGTTATACCTCTCCAAGCTTAGAGTCACCGAACGGAAACTTGCTACCTATTTGGATTTGGTCCCCCTTCCTACTTTGTCAGATGACCAACGTGCTTTTTTAGATTCCCCTTTTACGCTGGGGGAACTTTCGGGAGCCCTGGCAGATATGGCAAGGGGCAAATCACCTGGGGCCCGGATGGCATCCCGGTGGAGGTTTACGCCCAGTATGGGGACCTGCTTCTCCCGGTGTTGCTTGAATGTTACAATGCTGCCTTTGTGGGCCGCAGTCTCCCGAGGTCCTTTTACGATGCCACTATTATCCTGTTACTTAAGCCTGACAAGGATTCGCTGGACTGCGGCTCATATAGGCCTATATCACTGCTTAATGTAGACTATAAACTCCTTACTAAAATGTCAAATAGGCTCAATTCTCAATTCTCAAAATCCACATCGGATAATCTCAGACGGGTTCAGGTGATAACTCAGATTGGTGCATCATCCTCACATGACTGGGCGGTGGCCTCTTTAGATGCAACAAAGGCGTTCGACTCTGTCGAGTGGCCTTTCTTATTGCAGGTGTTGCGTGGATACGGATTTGGAGAGGGGTTGATTACCTGGATTTCCCTTTTATACAGTTCCCCTAGAGCGGCGCTGTCGATTAATGGCACATTGTCTCCTACTTTCCCCTAGGTAGGGGTACAAGACAGGGCTGCCCATTGTCACCGCTACTGTTTGCTTTGGCGTTGGAGCCCTTGGCAATACTGCTTCGGAACGACCCCATATACAGAGGCATAGTGATAGGCACCCGGGAGGAGAGGACAGCACTTTACGCTGATGATTTACTCCTGTTCATGAGTGACCCCTCCCAGTCCCTGCCCAGAGCCATGGCTGTAATTGATGAGTTTGGTAATTATTCTGGCCTGCGGACCAATTGGACTAAGTCCTCATACATGCATATTGGCCGCACGTCGAGTGTAGCTGAGGGGGATGTGGTATGTGGGTTGACGACTGTCTCAACATGCAAATATTTGGGCATTTTTATATCTAAAGACCATAAGTGTTTTTTGGAACAGAACATTTTTCCGCTTATCTCGCACTTTAGGGCCAAGTTTAACCTCTGGGCTACACTACCTTTGTCGGTGGCTGGTAGAATCAACCTTGTTAAAATGATAGTGCTGCCTAAATGTCTATATGCTTTAAACCATTCTGCTGTGTCTGTGCCCCTTAGATTTTTTTAAAGAAATGGACTCTCTTATTATCTCCTTTGTATGGGGGAATTCTAGATCTAAGCTTAGGTTGTCATCTCTACAACGACCGAAACAGCTCGGTGGTACATCGCTCTCTGATCTGTTTCTTTACTACCTGGCAGGACAGCTCCGTTTCATCCAGAAGTGGCTCTCATCTGATCCCCTGCCGGAGTCCGAGGCACATCTGACTCACCACCTGGGTCTGCGTATTCTGTGGCCACTGTTGGAACACCCAACCATGTTCAGGGGTAAATTGTTGCCTATTCATGCTCTGGCGGGACAGGTTTGGCGTTAGGCGAAAAAGGTGTCTGCCTACTCTGATGTACCTGCGGAGACCCCGCTTTGGCGCAACCCTGGTCTGACGGCGCTATTTGCCCTGCCTGGCGCTCAGGCCTGGTCGCAGTATGGCGTGTCCTCTCTTAATGACCTGTATACTCAAGGCATTTTTAGAACGTTTGACTCACTAAGCTCTTCCTATGGCATCCCTAGAACACAGTTCTTTAGATATTTACAGATTCGACATGCACTCTCTTCTCAGTTCCCAGATCGGATGGACAATATATCTGAGTATCCGCTTATCGGAATACTTCGCTCGCAGGGCCCTGGGGGTTTGATCCCTACTTTGTATGCACATCTGATACAGGCCAAGGTGTCCTTATTGGACGCCCTGGCCCTGACGCGATGGCGCATTAATATCCCAGCTCTCACAAATGAGATGTTTCAAGACATCCTTGAATCTCCTCAGCATGTGTCACCCTCAGCAAATAACAAACTGATTCAAACATATATTCTACACCAATGCTACTTGACACCTTCCCGTCTTTACAAAATGGGACGACTACCCAACCCAGGTTGCCTTAGGTGTCCCTGTCCACAGTCAGATTTTTGGCATATGATTTGGGCCTGTCCGATCATACAATGTTTTTGGAAAGGGGTCGTGGATCTCCTGGTGGAAGTTCTGGCTAAACCTATACCATTAACCCCAGAGGTATGCCTCTTTGGCATATTAGATGAAGAATTATGGCAACACCATGTTAGAATCTTCTTGCGGGAGTCTTTATTTTATGCCAGGAAAGCTATCGCACTGTGATGGATGGCCTCGAGACCCCCATCAGTATCTCAGTGGAGGAAACTTGTTAATACTGTTCTTCCTTTTAACCAGATTGTGTATAAAGGGAGAGGATGTCCTCAGAAATTCCATAAGGTGTGGGGAACATGGTGCAATTCTTCGGTAACTCAATATACAGCTCCCTCATTGCGTACTGCCATTCATTTATTTACGCCGTGAGGGGTGGGAGACGACGGGAGTATCCACGACCTCTCATCTTGGATTGTATTCTTGTTGTTATCCTTGATTTATTGATTGCATGTTTTTGTATATTTATAATTGATTTATACGGTATTATATATGTTCTGCATATCTCTTTTTTGTACTGAGTCTACGTTGTATTGTCCAAGTGGTGCGTAGGCGATAGACTGACGAGGTGGTGATGTAGTGTCGGGGTCGTAATCGACAAATATTGGATCAATCAGTCAGTCCAAATCAGTAAGCATGTGTGCACGGCGCTAAGAAGGACACAGACAGGAATTTCTGTCTCACAGCCAGCTCATGCTCTTGCCCTTACAGACTCAGCACTGCCGGGTTTATTCATGTCACACATATTTGTACCGGAAAGGAAAGGGGTGGGTTAATGCATAGTGTAGTGTGAAGAATATCGCCTCGCCCAGCCGCCTGGCACGCCTGCGATCAAACTTCTTTCTTAACCTCCCACTCACACACCGTGAGTAGACCGGGTCATAGGATAAAACGAAATGAGCGATATAAATTTTATATGTTTAATAACCCAAGTGGGTCGGTATGAATTAATAGCATATACAGAAATATACAATATTAATACGATCAAGCATAAACATACAAGCAAAGGGGCGATGATACAATACACAAAAATAAACAGGGGAATTAAAAGATAGAGAAAATACCGGCATAGGCTCGTAGTCCGTTTCTCTAGGCCACAGCAGAGTTTTGGGCCTAGGGCGCAAGCTTAAGCAAGTTGCATAAAACAATCCTTCTACATGCTGTCCAGAACTAGGCCCTCAAAGCATTCCTCAGTAGGGCAGGCCCTCTCATCTTCTCCCAGATCAGAGCTCCTTACTGCCTCTTTGCTGAATGACCCCAGAATCCAGGTCTGCCCACAGCATATGGCTAGTGCTCCACCCACCCCTTGCACCCAGGCAGCCCCCCTTCTCCCACCTTTGCAGAACCCTCGGAGAGAAGGGTGAAGTTAAGGCTTGCTATCCCCCATCCCATCTGGCCAGGGATAATAAAAGTGCCTGGCTATAGCAAGCCATCTCCAATGAACACACATAAAACCAGTGAAGCGTATCGTCCAGCAATGTGGACTCAACTAAAGCACCGCATTCCAAGTGGGGGAAGGACTGACCTAAGCAAGTAAAACACACTTCCAAGAAAGATATAAAAATGAGGGTCGGTTCATCACATGTAGTATAAAGTTTCTCTGACATTCCTGAGCTGTTCATCCCCCATTGGTTCTTGATTCTGACGTACAGCCAGGTGCAGCCTCGATTCCAGCCTGAGGCATCAGCCATTAGGTGTGGTATGCAGGATGTCGACGCCATCTTTGGTTACATTCTTTTGTCCTTAAGCTGTCAAAAAAATGTGAAAAATTAGTATTTGTAACATATAAAAATAGAAAAATATAAAAGTACCAAAATATTGTTTCATGACCTGAGACTTGACATTCCCCCCTAAATACTAATTTTTTCCATTTTTCTTTCCCTACCCCTTTGAACCTGCTGATCTGTTCCAATGTGTTTCACTCCTTTTCACCTCCTGGGTGACAACCTATCCCTTGTGGATAGGATCCCACTTAAAGGCCTTTCACATGGGAAAGTCAGATCCTTACTATCCCTAAATTAACTCAGCATATTCCCGGGGGGGGAAGAGCTGTTACGTCATCATACACCTTTATTGTCTCCATATCAATTTCAGGTCCTGTCATCGGTGGGTCCATTTCTGTGTGGTTTACAAATACTCCCTTTGTTCCTGTTTCTATAGTTTTAATCGCCATCTTCCTGATACAGGGGATAACACAAATTGAGAGTATCATCAGTACCAGAAGAACACATCCTATAGCAATCCCTATTTGGGTCAACATTTCTCTACAATACACAATCAATTTGCACATTGCATAGAAGTATAACAGAACTATAGGTGCAGATTGGTCCAACAGTCTTTTGGGTTTCTCCTTTAACAGTTTATTGTCCCATTTGTCTTTATGAACGTCATCCAGTGGGGAAACTACCATAACAACAAGGTTTTCCTTGTAGTTTCACAGCTGTCCTGGTTGTCAACAGGGGCTGGAAGGCACCGTCGAGTTGAGGCCCTTCTCACGTGTCTCTTTATCAGCACCCAATTTTTGGGTTGTAGCTTATAGGTTCCTTCCACTGACTTAGGATCTGGAAGGAAGGAGAAAACTCAAAAGTGTACATTAGTCAAATGTTTTTGACAATCTATCGCATAGTCACACCATACTACACCATACTACATTTGGAAAAATTGTGAAAAATACAATCCAAATACTCTAGGAGCTGAGGCCAATCCTTCTGTCAGGAGTGTACCTTACAGAAAGACAAATACAAGTGACAATATTCTCCACTTCTCTGGGGACGGTACGGGTAAAGAACACTTGCTGTATTCCCACAACCTCCATTATTTCTCTCGTTACCTGTCCTGTATAGTGAGTTCCATTATCACTTTCGATGGCCTCAGGGATCCCATACCTGCACACTACTTCTTTCAGTAGTTTATCTGCAGTTCCTTTTGTGATGGCTTTCTGCACCAGAAATGCCTCAGGCCATCCTGAAAAGAGATCAATACACACAAGCACGTACTCACCCCTTCTCACCTTCTGGCCTACATTGTGTCTGACACACGTTATGCAGGCTTACACGTATCTGACTGCAGTGATGCTAAAACCTGCAGCTACCCATCATCTGTTCACCAGGTCACACATGGCTACTTTTGAGTGGTGCACTTCAGCTGCTTGCGCCATCATTGGAAACAATGCTCTCGGTAACATACTCTCTTACCACTGGCCATCAGGACTTGTTCATCCTTTTTTCTTCCTTCTTGCAGTTTCCAAATCTGGTGTGTGCCTTGAGTTTGATTATACCCACCTGTTCGGATAGCAGCAAGTTCTTTATCACCTACTGACTTGCCTGGACATCCTTTTAGGCTTAACATTAAACGCACAGATCGGACAATAGTCCTGTGCTAAACCAAAAGCCCATCAGGCTTACCCTCAGCCATTTTACACTGTTTCAGTGAGTGCTTTTAGGGGGGAGGGGGGGGGGGTTCTGCTTGTTTTACCTTGTGTTCAGGGACCATGGCATAGAATAATGGTGTAGAATTTACCATCCTTCTCAAATCGAGAGCCATCTATAAAAGAACTCAAAATCAAGGTTCGCAAAATCAGGGTTAGCAATAGGTTCATCAAACAGTTTCTTGTGGCATAAAAACATATTGACAAATACTTGTGCCTTTCTCCCCCCTGAACCTATTGGTAACAAGTGAAAAGGGATTTTTAGTGACGTGCAGCGTGCAAAAGTGACATGAGGAGGCATAAGTAAGGCACACTGTAGTCTGAGACACTCACAAGAATGAATTCATATTATAATTCAATATTACCAAAACTCAAAATCTGCATTAACAATGGTTCTTGGTCTTCTATACTTTCTAAATCTTGCTATACACAATCATATTCATGTATTACTTTGCGTTCTGAGAAGATTACTCCCAAGGACAAAGCAAACAATCTAACAATGTGTTCTCTCTTTTTTTTTTTTTTTTTTTTTCTTATCATGCACACAGCCCACACATAGCTGCGCGCTCTGCGACTATCGACTTCTCCCACCGTAGAACTACAAAATTCAGCAGAACCTGCAATACATAGTTTTTATAGGGCCAGTGGCTTGTGTGTTTTTTTTTTTTTTCTACAACTTCTTCAAACTCCAGAATTACAAACAATTCAATAAGGTTAGTAAATTCTCAGAATATATCAACAGAGAAGGCCCCTGTTCACATAACAAAAATTATACACAAAAAGGCATTACAGCATAACAGATATGTAAGTGACTTCTAATTCACTTAGTTAGTGATGAAACATAAAAATTTGTCCCTTTTTTTTTTTTTAAATAAAACTTTGTCACATAACAGTCTTTTGACTAAACAAGTACACATACATGTTCACAAATCTGCAAATATGGGACACATTATTCATTTTCTAAGTCTTCATGACAATCTTTCTACAATGGGGGACAATTGGGACACGGTTCATAACAAAGTAACACAAAATGAAACAGATTTTGCTGTCTACATCTAAGGCAGGTCTAGCCTGCTGGTCACCGTATGGTGAGGGGATTTAGACTAAAGATGGCGCCGGATCGCTAGGGCTATGCCCTTCCCTTTGCATACCATAACAAACACTGATACCAAATCCTTTTTGCGTTCTCAATTGACTTAAATCAATCCTTGTTCACTTTCTTGGGCAGTTTCAACCAACATCAAACCTTTGTCTGATAACCATCCTTTATGTGTGTGTTAACACATTTCTCCATATTTCAACATTCAAAGTTCCTTCTTTTTGGCATCCTAAACTTTAGGCTTACCAGACTTACTGAACATTTTCTGGCATTTATTCACTGTATCAGCATCCTCTTTTGCTCTTACAATCTCTGTAGCTGGAATTTCTCTATCCTTGGGATCAGCTCCACACCACCCAGGCAAATTTTCCATGATCTGCCTAACTTCTGCCTCAAACCCTCACTTTCGGCACTCCAAGTGTTAATGAGTGCAGCTCCTTGTTCAAAACCTGAAAAGATATATCCTGGGTACACACAGTAACCACGGGTTACTACATTCTCCTCCACCACAATTTGGAGAAGACGGGCGGTGGAGCAGCCTATCCTCCAAACTTTTCACATGATCCAGCACATTAATAAACCAAATGGAATACATGCCAGAAACCCAGTACAAAATCTCTTATTGGTGCAGTTATACATTGCTGAAACAAAGAGAAGGGGCCATTAGTATAATTAACATAACATGATTGGGTATAAAGTTATAACATAAGTTTTAATACATAACTATTGGATAAAACACGAAGAAGAAGTTTCATCCCATTATAGATAACAGTTTTCAGTAAAGGAGGGGGATGAGCTCTGGGTAGCGCCCGAGAATGGAATGTAAGATGGAGAAAGACAAGCGGCATCACTCACATTTCACCTTTGTAAATGATATAACCCATACATTAGGAGCTGCAGGTCAGATCCTGAGGACTTTTCCAGAAACTTCACCTCATTCCTCATGAATAAGTTTATACCATTTACATACCTATCGGTCTAACCCCCTTAGAGGCATCTCTTCACCGTCACGTTTGACAGTATAACCAACCACCATAGTCCCACTGTCCCAGGTTTGTGTCTCTTTCTAGCAAATGCCTTTGCAAACCAAAATTATGTAGATAATACATAAACACATAGATACATAAACACAGCAATAATATTCAGAATATTCCCTGTAATATTCCCTTTTAAAACAAAGATTCTCAAACCCCGGCGTGGTTTGTTTTTGGCGACCAAGGGCGAGTGGCCTGCTCCCCCCAGGTGGCCATTACCCCCACGTAGTGGAGATCCAGAATCTTTTACTGCCACCTTTTCGATCTTTTAGTGGATACATTATTTCAGGTGATAACAGGCAAAACAGTAAATTCACATAACATAGTACAAGACATAACTTCATATGATTGAATATCTTCCTATACACATTGTCATTATACCTTATTTTTTCATGTAACCATAGGTTAACCCTTTTATCAAAACATTTTCTTTTGGGCACAAACAGATATCATATATATAAGCTGCGTACTCTGGTGGCCCAGAGCCAAGTTTCGCTTCATAATAATTGCGATTTCCTGCGTGTCCTGAACATCACATACAACGTCCTTGAAGGCTGCTTGGCAATCAACAAAGTTTCGGTTATTCTCTGCAGAGCACTACAGAGTACAGGAATAGAATTCAAGCAGATAGCAGTTAATACTGACACCAAAATTACATATTAATATTTTTGTGCAATTTTCAGATATTTTTCATGGCAAAACCCCACCCTTTGTAATTAACACAGGTGTTCAGGACTCCTGAGCTGTACTTCAGGTTACCTTAAGGGCAAACTACCAAACTTTAAAATTTTCTTCACATAATCCCCATAGGGTGGAGAGACAAACTGCAAACAGACCAGACCAGAAATGAGTTGAATACGACCTGTCCTTGCCAAGGCTATGACTGCCACTCCTTGGGCGTCCGAACCCTCGCGCACAAGGTCCCAGCGGTGCCCTTGCGACCCTGAAGTGAGCTTGTGCGGCTTCTAAGAAGCCCTTATCTTCCAGCATACCTCTTCCCGTGGTCAATATATCTTTCCACATACTGGGCTGTAATCTGCCATCTGATGGCAATCCTGCTAATTTATACAAGCGGCTCACTTCTTTCACATGCTTTTTCCCTTCTCTTGTCTTGACCAGTTCTACCGCCGTCTGTGCCCCACTGGGCAAAGTATGCTTACGTTTGAAATGCCGTAACATGATCACTAATCAGAAATACAACACTGGCGCAGCTGTTCACCAGTGCTAGACTCACAGTCAATTGTCCAAGATCCACCTTTCCGGTTCCAGGATCTCGTCCTCAGGTCCCCAACCTCAGACTGCAGCTCTACGTGTATCTCTAACACTCTCCGACAATTCCAAGTTCCTAATGAACTAACGGGACCTTATGGGTCCTACGGAGAGTGTAATTCCAAGCTCCTAATGAACTTATGGACCTTATGGGTCCTATGGACACCTGTCCTAGCTCCTTTCTCGGACGTGACAGCCGATGTCCCAGCAATATGTTACGGCATCAGACACAACACCTTTCCTAAATAAAGAGACGGCTTCCAACTACCTCACTTCACTCAGACTATCTCAACTTCCTGGTTCCTTTCTGACGTTCACAACCTCTGACTGATTGAGCCGCACAGGGACAAAGATGTCAGTGCTGCAGTTCTGAGCCACCAGAGGAGAACACCAGACGTCCGTCCCTTCCGGACTTCGGGCACTCGACCCGTCATAACCACCAAACCTACTAACCATCACCTCTCGATTCACAGGCAAGTAAACACATATATAATATGAGTAGACTTACCGTGATCAGTTGAGGTTCCGGACCCTCCTCGGAAGATGGCGGGGTTCGATAGGGTGGCCAGTGCGGGTCAGCGAGTCCTCTCTGGTCTCCAGCTGGTGGCCCCACGTTGGAGGCGCCAATTGTCGGGGGTCGTAATCGACAAATATCGGATCAATCAGTCAGTCCAAATCAGTAAGCATGTGTGCACGGCGCTAAGAAGGACACAGACAGGAATTTCTGTCTCACAGCCAGCTCATGCTCTTGCCCTTACAGACTCAGCACTGCCGGGTTTATTCACGTCACACATATTTGTACAGGAAAGGAAAGGGGCGGGTTAATGCATAGTGTAGTATAAAGTTTCTCTGACATTCCTGAGCTGTTCATCCCCCATTGGTTCTTGATTCTGACATACAGCCAGGTGCAGCCTCGATTCCAGCCTGAGGCATCAGCCATTAGGTGTGGTATGCAGGATGTCGGCGCCATCTTTGGTTACATTCTTTTGTCCTTAAGCTGTCAGCAATTAGTAACAAGGAAAAATTAGTATTTGTAACATATAAAAATAGAAAAATATAAAAGTACCAAAATATTGTTTCATGACCTGAGACTTGACAGTAGTACTTTGAGTGACTCTGTATCAAAATTCTTGTTTTTCTTGTGCGCAACCTGTTATATATGTTCTGTTTCCTTTTCTTGTGGCTGGTACACAATTTTCAATAAAACGAGTTTAAAAAAAATAAATAAATCAGACAATGTGATTTTCTGGATTTGTTTTCTCATTTCGTCTCTTATAGTTGAGGTCTACCTATGATGTCAATTACAGGCCTCTCTCATCTTTTTAAGTGGGAGAACTTGCACAATTGGTGGCTGTCTAAATACTTTTTTTCCCCACTGTACCTTTTTACCTCCTACGTAAATGTCCATACTATCTAAATCTGTAAGGACTATTAAAGGGAACGGGACAAGCAGTATCGGGACATTACAATGGCAACCCATCGGTGTTCCCTATGATGCAGCTAAGGTGCTGACTGGTTTAAAGATGATGTTCCCTTTGTGATTTAATGGTTTAGGATACATTTAATGTGGTATCTATCTGTGGCTGTTAGTGGCAGATATCTGCAGTATATCACAATTTCGTCACACATTGAACGCTATAAGGCTACACTAATACGAACACTAAAACAAACAGCACGGAAAAAAGATAAAGTCTATTTTTTCACAGCAGTTTTGCCTTCATGGGACATAATTTTTCACTGATCCCTCATAGACTTGTGTCATTTCAGGGATTTGTGAAGAGAGATAAAATAGGATATTACATTACAATAAAAGCCATCATGTGTTCATGTGAAGAAGTCCTAAGGCTCCATGCACACATCCAAGTGTTCCATCTGAGGATAGGACCTGCTCTGCTTTCATTGGAATAGAATGGATCAGAAGCCCTCATAGAGTTAAGTGCATCACAGAATGCACTTGGATGTCACTCTGAGTTTCATCTGAGTGTATTCTGCTGCAAAAATCCCTACCAACTCGTATGCACACTCGGTTATGTGCATGGGGTCTTAAGCTTCTTCACACATACATTAAACTGATCAATACAACCCCATTCACCTGACTGATGCAAAAAAGACACATTCAGGGGATATCCATTGGAGTTTACTTGTATTTTCTGCATAATTTAGTGCCGCAGACATGTATTTTAAATGCACATGGACATATGTTAAATAAATAGCAGGGGCTCAATGTCAAAGAAAAACATAAAAAGTACAAGCATGGAGCGGCACATAGTGTAATTCTGTAAACAATGTACAGTAGTTGATAGAAAAGCAAATGACCAATTGGGCTTTCAACTTGGGGGGTTGTGAAATTGTCACAACAACAACCAGAGCGTATAGTATGCTCCTATTTTTTTCACACTTGACAAATAGGATTAAATCCCCAAAACGAATTGTGTGTACATTTTAACTTTTGCAAATAAAACCCTTTCATTCTGGACCTTTAGGAGAGCGTGAATTTTGTCCGCTATATATTTTTCCCACAAAAGTGGAAAGATACAGTATCTCTAAACCTCCTTGCATCAATGTCAAAAAAATTAATGTTAAAAATGACCATATATAAATAAAATATCACTGTAATCAAATGAGGTGACAAGTACTCCAAAGGCAGTCCCAAAATTCTCTGGCTCTCATGTATAAACAAACCAAAGTGTTGTCTCACAAAAGTCAAACCTTGTAACCTTCTTAACCTTGCCATGACTCTGTGCAATCTATCCTTGCCTGATAATTTCTCTGGTATTTCTCTGGTTGATTTTGGCCTCTCCTGTTTGCTCTCCTGGATGCCTGATACTCCTTGCACACAACCTGTGCCTTATTGCAGCAAAGACCATATCATTGCATAGGGGTTAAAGGGTGGAAATCATAATCCTTTCAAATGGGCAAACACGAGTGTCTCAAGCTAAGCCTCTCCTGTCATGTCTGTTTTAGTAAATTCTTGTATTTCCCATGAAATAACACTTATTGTGCATCTTTTCTTATAACTCTACATTGTTGTATTACACTGTTAATTTCCCTATACATTTACATAAAGAAATTGGCAACTGGGTGTTACCATTGCTATGTCCCTGAAACAGACTTGTCAGGAGAGCTATTATTGTGACAAGCTGTCAAATAGGACAAAGTGGAGATGTTGGGCAGAGTTTACTCAAGAGACCAATTGCACTTGCCCAGCTTGAGACCATCCCTGGGGCACTTACAACCTCATTGGCACTGCTAAAGCCATCTGTGGCCACAAAGCTATGTCTGCATATGTATTTAAGTCCACTAGACGACACTGCTAGTAGGTTAGTAGCCATAAAGCATCTCACACCATTTAAGGACATTCTGCGGATTACTGGATTTTATTGTAAGCAGCATTACTACTATGCTGCAAATTGTCACTGCAAAATTCAATCTGTGCTGTATCTATGGGGAAAA
This sequence comes from Leptodactylus fallax, assembly GCA_947044405.1. Classification (NCBI taxonomy): domain Eukaryota; kingdom Metazoa; phylum Chordata; class Amphibia; order Anura; family Leptodactylidae; genus Leptodactylus; species Leptodactylus fallax. Next base: position 921 of record CAMRHE010001432.1, on the reverse strand, counting down.
TATATCTGTCCTCATCCTTATCACAGAGTGCTATAAACTGTGTTCTATTACTATATATCACTATTCATTTTTGCAGTGATCTGGATTCAGTTGCCTTAGCTATGTTTGGTTCTATAGTCTTATCTGTGTGAGGTTTTGTGACTCTCGTTTTTTTCTGTACTGATAACCTACCCACAGGTGACCCAGCTGCACTGTACTGCACTGGAAAAAAGATCACTGGAAAAGGGAATAGATGAGATTGGATGTCTATCACAGATTAAATGGGATTCACTGAGTATTAGAAGGCACCTTATAATAAATGCAAATCTCCACTCCACACCACCTCCAAATAGTGGTTATTTTACTAGACCAAATATTTCTGCAGTTATTATAGCAGAAATAATTGTTGTGCAGCAAAATGAACATTATTTGGAGGTGGTCTGGAGTGGTAATAGTTTTTGAGTCTGTAGCGAGACTGTATTAAAGTATACTGATAAGGTTGAGTGCTTTTAGATAATTATTATAAGGTGTCTTCCAATACTCAGTGAAACTACTGCTCTGGACGGGGCCTGGAACCAGTTCTGCTCCTATTCAAGTAATAGACGCTGTTGTACCACAGAACCACTACTACACAATGGACAGGACTGCAGCTGTTCACCATTTACTTGTTAGAAGCAGAGCTGCTTCTGGCCCCATCCACAGCAGATGCTTCTGGTGCCAGGAGGCAGTAGCATAAGCCGATTGTTGCAAGATTCGGGTGTTGGATCCTCACTGATTGGATACTTGTCATGTATCCTATGAATAAGTCACCAATACAAAAAACAACGCCTTGGGGCCACAAAACCCCTTTAAGCTGAAGCCCCATGTTGTGGAAAAGCTGTTTTTGATGCGTGTTTTTGAGCCAAAAGTATATTTAACAGAAGGGAGAGTTATAAGTGCTTT
>CAMRHE010001431.1:87500-100913 GCA_947044405.1 Leptodactylus fallax | reverse complement strand
AGGGTCAGATACCGGGGGAGGGAGAGAGAGAGAGAGAGAGGGCCTGATCGGGTGTGATAGGAGAGAGAGAGAGGGTCAGATATCGGGGTGAGAGAGAGAGAGGGGCGGAGAGAGAGTAGACGGGGGAGAGAGAGGGAGGGTGATATAGGGAGGGAGGAGAGAGAGAGAGAGAGAGAGGGTGGCTACCGGGATGAGGAGAGAGAGAGAGAGAGGGTCAGATACCGGGAGGAGAGAGAGAGAGAGAGAGGGTAGAGGGGAGGGAGAGAGAGAGAGAGGGATGATATTACCGGGAGGAGAGAGGGGGGGGGGAGGGGGGCTGATTCCGGGAGAGAGAGAGAGAGGGGTCAGATACCGGGAGGAGAGAGAGAGAGAGAGGGGGATACCGGGGGAGAGAGAGAGAGAGAGAGAGAGGGTCAGGGGAGGAGAGAGAGAGAGAGAGAGAGGGGGTCGATACCGGGAGTGAGAGAGAGAGAGGGGGTCAGATCCGGGGGGGGAGGAGAGAGAGGGGGGGTCAGATACCGGGAGTGAGAGAGAGAGAGAGAGGGCGGGCCGGCGGTCAGATACCGAGAGGGAGAGAGAGAGAGAGAGGGTCAGATACCGGGAGGGAGAGAGAGAGAGAGAGAGAGGGGCGGGCGATACCGGGGGGAGAGAGAGAGAGGGGAGAGGGAGAGAGAGAGAGAGAGGGTCAGATACCGGGAGGAGAGAGAGGGAGAGACTGGCCGGGAGGGGGAGAGAGAGAGAGGGTCAGATACCGGGAGGGGAGAGAGAGAGAGAGAGAGGGGGTCAGATACCGGGAGGAGAGAGAGAGAGGAGAGAGAGAGAGGGTCAGATACGGGAGAGAGAGAGAGAGGACGGTGAGAGAGACAGGGAGAGAGAGAGAGAGAGAGAGAGGGCCAGATACGGGAGAGAGAGAGAGAGAGAGAGAGAGGGTCAGATACCGGGAGGAGAGAGAGAGAGGGGGGCCGAGGGAGAGAGAGAGAGGGGGCCGTACCCGGAGGGAGAGAGGAGAGAGAGAGAGAGAGAGAGAGAGGGGGTCAGATTTCGGGAGGAGAGAGAGGGGGGGTTAGACCGGGGGGAGAGAGAGAGGGAGAGATGGTCAGGGGGAGAGAGAGAGAGAGGGGTCTGTACCGGGGAGGAGAGAGAGAGAGGGAGGTCCGATACCGGGAGAGAGAGAGAGAGGGGGTAGAGAGAGAGGGGGGCGAGAGAGAGAGAGAGAGAGAGGAGAGAGGGGTGAGAGGGAGAGAGACGGGATGGGGAGAGAGAGAGAGAGAGGGTCACATGGTACCGGGGGAGAGAGAGAGAGAGAGAGGGTCAGATATTGTGAGAGGAGAGGGAGGGAGAGAGGGTCAGATACCGGGAGGAGAGAGAGAGAGAGGAGACGCAGGGAGGGAGAGAGGGGGTCAGAGAGGGGGAGGGAGAGGGAGAGAGAGAGGGGGGGGGGGAGAGAGAGAGAGAGAGGGCAGTCCGGGAGGAGAGAGAGAGAGAGAGAGAGGGTCAGATACCGGGAGGGAGAGAGAGAGAGAGGGAGAGGGTTAGGAGAGAGAGAGAGAGGGGGCCGATGCCGGGAGAGAGAGAGAGAGGGGAGGGAGAGAGGGCGAGATAGTGGAGAGAGAGAGAGAGAGAGAGGGACAGAGGTAGAGAGGAGGAGGAGAGAGAGAGAGAGTGGGTCAGACCGGGAGAGAGAGAGAGAGGGGCAGACCCGAGGGGAGAGAGAGAGAGGGTCAGATACCGGGAGGAGAGAGAGAGAGAGAGAGAGAGGGTCAGATACCGGGAGGAGAGAGAGAGAGAGAGAGATAGGGAGGAGAGAGAGAGAGAGGGTCAGATACCGGGAGGAGAGAGAGAGAGAGGAGACCCTGAGGAGAGAGAGAGAGAGAGAGAGAGGGCCAGATGCCGGAGGAGAGAGAGAGAGAGAGAGAGAGAGAGAGAGAGAGAGGGTCAGATACCGGGAGGAGAGAGAGAGAGAGAGGGCCAGATACCGGGAGGAGAGAGAGAGAGAGAGGGGGTCAGATACCGGGGAGTGAGAGAGAGAGAGAGAGAGGGTCGGCGAGAGAGAGAGAGAGAGAGAGAGGGCGAGAGGGGAGAGAGAGAGAGGGTCAGGTGACAGGGAGGAGAGAGAGAGAGAGAGGGGGCAGGGCAGAGAGAGAGAGAGAGGGAGAGAGAGAGAGAGAGAGAGAGGGGGGGGGGTCAGATACCGGGAGGAGAGAGAGAGAGAGAGAGGGTCAGATGCCGGGAGAGAGAGAGAGAGGGGGGCCAGATACCGGGGAGGAGAGAGAGAGGGAGAGGGAGCAGAGGCGGGAGAGAGAGAGAGAGAGAGGGAGGGCAGAGGAGAGAGAGAGAGAGGGGGTCAGATAGCCGGGAGGGAGAGAGAGAGAGAGGGGTCTGAGGTGGACAGAGAGAGAGAGAGCGGGGAGAGGGAGAGAGAGAGAGGGGGTCAGATACCGGGGGGGAGCGAGGGGGGGGGGGAGAGAGAGAGAGGGTCAGATACCGGGAGGAGAGAGAGAGAGGGGGCAGCGGATACCGGGAGGAGAGAGAGAGGTCTAGAGAGGGGGGAGAGGGAGAGAGAGAGAGAGAGAGAGAGAGAGAGGGAGAGCGAGAGGGAGGAGAGAGAGAGAGAGAGAGGGTCAGACGGAGGGGAGAGAGAGAGAGAGGGTCAGATGCCGGGGGAGAGAGAGAGAGAGGGAGATACCGGGCGAGAGAGAGAGAGAGAGAGAGGGGTCAGAGGCCGGGAGGAGAGAGAGAGGGTCAGACCGGGGGAGTAGGGAGAGAGAGAGGGGGTCAGATACCGGGAGGAGAGAGAGAGGGGGTCAGATACCGGGGGGAGACCGGGAGGGAGAGAGAGAGAGAGGGTCAGATACCGGGAGGAGAGAGAGAGAGGGAGAGAGGTGTTTGTACCGGGAGGAGAGAGAGAGAGAGGGGGGTCAGGTGAGAGAGAGAGAGAGGGTCAGATACCGGGAGGAGAGAGAGAGAGAGAGAGGGGTCAGATACCGGGAGGAGAGAGAGAGAGAGAGAGTGGGGGTCAGGTACCGGGGGAGAGAGAGAGAGAGAGGGGGGAGAGAGGGGGTCAGATACCGGGAGAGAGAGAGAGAGAGAGGGGGTCAGATACCGGGAGGGGAGAGAGAGAGAGGGTGAGAGAGGGTCACATACCGGGAGGAGAGAGAGAGAGTGGGTCACATACCGGGAGGAGAGAGAGAGAGAGAGAGAGGGGGGGGGGGTCAGATACCGGGAGGAGAGAGAGAGAGGGGTCAGATACCGGGGAGGAGAGAGAGAGAGAGAGAGGGTCAGATACCGGGAGGAGAGAGAGAGAGAGAGATACCGGAGAGGGAGAGAGAGAGAGGGGGGTCAGATAGGGGGGGGAGAGAGAGAGGGGGTCAGATACCGGGAGGAGAGAGAGATAGATACCGAGTTGAGAGGGGGGGTGGAGGAGAGTGAGTGAGAGAGAGGGGGTCAGATACCGGGAGGAGAGAGAGGGAGAGAGGCCCTGATACCGGGAGTGAGAGAGAGAGAGAGAGTGGTGTATTTGGTCATATACCGGGAGTGAGAGAGAGAGAGAGAGAGATACCGGGAGAGAGAGAGAGGGGGTCAGATACCGGGGAGAGAGAGAGAGAGAGAGGGTACATTCTTTTTTTGGGAGAGAGAGAGAGAGAGAGGGGTTCATAGAGAGAGAGAGAGAGAGAGGGTGCTTGTTCCGGGAGTGAGAGAGAGAGAGAGAGAGAGAGAGAGAGAGAGTAGGGAGGAGAGGGAGTGAGAGTAGGAGAGAGAGGGAGAGAGGGTTGAGAGAGAGAGAGGGGGTGCTGATACCGGGAGGAGAGAGAGAGAGAGGGTCAGATACCGGGAGGAGAGAGAGAGAGAGAGAGAGGGTGAGATACCGGGAGGGGAGAGAGAGAGAGAGAGAGGGGTCAGATACCGGGAGGAGAGAGAGAGAGAGAGGGGGTCAGATACCGGAGAGAGAGAGAGAGAGAGAGGGTCAGATACCGGGAGGAGAGAGAGAGAGAGGGAGAGAGGGCGAGATAGTGAGGGAGGGAGGAGAGAGAGAGAGAGGGTCAGATAGAGGGAGAGAGAGAGAGAGAGGGTCAGATACCGGGAGGAGAGAGAGAGAGGGTCAGATCGGGGAGGAGAGAGAGAGAGAGGGGTCGGATACCGGGGAGGAGAGAGAGAGAGAGAGAGGGTCAGATACCGGGAGGGAGAGAGAGAGGGGGTCAGATCGGGTGGAGAGCGGGAGGGGAGTGAGGGGGAGAGGGAGGGGAGAGAGAGAGGGTCAGATAGTGGAGGAGAGAGAGAGAGAGAGGGTGTGATACATCGGGAGGAGAGAGAGAGAGAGGGGTCTGTACCGGGAGGAGAGAGAGAGAGAGGGGGTCGGATACGGGAGAGAGAGAGAGAGCGAGAGGGGGGTGGGGGGGGGGGGTGGCAGATACCGGGAGGAGAGAGAGAGAGGGGGTCAGATACCGGGAGAGAGAGAGAGAGAGGAGAGAGGAGGAGAGAGAGGGGGGTCAGATACCGGGAGGAGAGAGAGAGAGAGGGGGGTCAGATACCGGGAGGAGAGAGAGAGAGGGGGGTCAGATACCCGGGAGGAGAGAGAGAGAGAGGGGGTCAGAGACAGGGAGCGGGAGGAGAGAGAGAGGGAGAGAGGGTCAGATATCGGGAGGAGAGAGAGAGAGAGAGGGGGTCAGGTACCGGGAGGAGAGAGAGGAGAGAGGGTCTGATACCGGGAGGAGAGAGAGAGAGAGAGAGAGAGGGTCAGATACCGGGAGGAGAGAGAGAGAGAGCCGGCAGAGGGAGGGAGAGAGGGGGTCAGATACGGGAGAGAGAGAGAGAGAGGGTCAGATACCGGGAGGAGAGAGAGAGAGAGGGTAGAGGGGAGGAGGGAGGGAGAGAGAGAGAGGGGTGGTTGGTGGGGGGGGAGAGAGAGGGGGTGGGGGGGGGGAGGGGGAGGGAGAGGGAGGGGGTCAGATACCGGGAGTGGAGAGAGAGAGAGAGAGAGGGAGGGTCAGATAGAGAGAGAGAGAGAGAGAGTAGAGAGAGTGAGAGAGAGAGAGGGACGGGAGAGGAGAGAGAGAGAGGGTCAGATACCGGGGAGGGAGAGAGAGAGAGAGAGGGGTCAGATACGGGGGGGGAGAGAGAGAGAGAGAGAGGGTCAGATACCGGGAGGGAGAGAGAGAGAGGGTGGGGGTCAGATACCGGGGAGGAGAGAGAGAGAGGGAGGGTGGGAGAGAGAGAGGGGGGGAGAGGGAGAGAGAGAGAGGGTCAGATACCGGGAGGAGAGAGAGAGAGAGAGGAGCACGGGAGGGAGAGAGAGAGAGAGGAGAGAGAGAGAGGGTCAGATACCGATAGGAGAGAGAGAGAGAGAGGGTCAGATACCGAGGAGAGAGAGAGAGAGAGGGTCAGATACCGGGGAGGGAGAGAGAGAGAGAGAGGCCGGATACGGGGAGAGAGAGGGAGAGAGGGTCCGATACCGGGAGGAGAGAGAGAGAGAGTAGAGACCGGGGGGAGAGAGAGAGAGGGGGTCAGATACCGGGAGGGAGAGAGAGAGGGAGAGAGGGTCAGATACCGGGAGGAGAGAGAGAGAGAGAGAGAGAGAGAGAGAGAGAGAGAGAGAGAGAGAGGGCCAGATACTGAGAGAGAGAGGGAGAGAGAGTGGATGGAGGGGAGGAGAGAGAGAGGGTCAGATACCGGGAGGGGAGAGAGGAGAGGGGTCAGATACCGGGAGGAGAGAGAGAGAGAGAGAGAGAGAGAGAGAGGGAGAGAGAGAGAGAGAGGGTCAGATACCGGGAGGGAGAGAGAGAGAGAGGGTCAGATACCGGGAGGGAGAGAGAGAGAGAGGCAGGTGACCGGGGAGAGAGAGAGAGAGAGGGGTCAGATACCAGGGGGAGAGAGAGAGAGAGAGGGAGAGAGTGCGATACCGGGAGGGGGGGAGAGAGAGAGAGAGAGAGAGTCAGATACCGGGAGGAGAGAGAGAGAGAGAGAGAGACAGTACTGGGAGAGAGAGAGAGAGAGAGAGAGGGTCAGATACCGGGAGGAGAGAGAGAGAGAGGGTCAGAAGGGGAGAGAGAGAGAGAGAGAGGGCCAGATACCGGGAGGGGGGGGGGGAGAGAGAGAGCGAGAGAGGGTGAGATACCGGGAGGAGAGAGAGAGGGGGGGACGCCGAGAGGGAGAGAGAGAGAGAGAGGGGCAGATACCGGAGAGAGAGAGAGAGAGAGGGGGTCGGAGAGGGAGAGAGAGAGAGAGAGGGTCAGAGAGTGAGAGAGAGAGAGGGTAGAGAGAGAGAGAGAGAGAGAGAGGGTCAGATACCGGGAGGAGAGAGAGAGAGAGGGGTCAGGTACCGGGAGAGGAGAGGGGGGGGGAGAGCGGGGCGGGGAGAGGGAGAGAGGGGGACAGCGACGGGGGGGGAGAGGGCGGGGGGGGGACCGGAGGGAGCGAGGGGGCAGAAGGGGGAGAGAGAGAGAGAGAGGGAGAGGCCGGGAGCGAGAGAGAGAGAGGGGGAGCGGGAGAGAGAGAGAGAGAGAGGTCAGATACCGGGAGAGAGAGAGGGAGAGAGGGAGGAGATACCGGGAGAGAGAGAGAGAGAGGGTCAGAGAGAGAGAGGGGGGGAGAGGGAGAGAGAGAGAGGGGGTCAGATACCGGGAGAGAGAGAGAGAGAGGGTTAGACGGGAGGAGAGAGAGAGAGAGAGAGAGACCGGGAGGGAGAGAGAGAGAGTGAGGGTCAGATACCGGGGAGAGAGAGAGAGAGAGAGACCCGAGGAGAGAGAGAGAGAGAGAGAACCGGGGGGGGAGAGAGAGAGAGGGTCAGATACTGGGGGAGAGAGAGAGAGAGGGTGTGCGAGACCGGGGGAGGGGAGAGAGAGAGAGAGAGGGTACCGGGGGAGAGAGAGAGAGAGGGGGTCAGATACCAGGAGGAGGAGAGAGAGAGAGGGGGTCAGATACCGGGGGAGAGAGAGAGAGAGAAGAGGAGAGAGAGAGAGGGGTCGATACCGGGAGGAGAGAGAGAGAGAGGGGGTCAGATACCGGGAGGAGAGAGAGAGAGAGAGAGAGGCGAGAGAGAGAGAGAGAGAGAGGGAGAGAGAGAGAGAGAGAGAGAGAGAGAGAGAGGGTCAGATACCGGGAGGGAGAGAGAGAGAGAGAGAGAGAGAGGAGAGAGAGAGAGAGAGGGAGACAGGGCGGGAGAGAGAGGGGGGAGAGAGGGAGAGAGAGGGGCCATACCGGGAGGAGAGAGAGGGGAGAGAGAGAGAGAGAGAGGGGTCAGATACCGGGAGGAGAGAGAGAGAGAGGGGGAGACACGGGAGGAGAGAGAGAGAGAGAGGGTCAGATACCGGGAGGAGAGAGAGAGAGAGGGGGTCAGATCCGGGAGGAGAGAGAGAGAGAGAGAGGGTCAGATAGTGAGAGAGAGAGAGAGAGAGAGAGGGGAGAGAGGGAGAGAGAGGGGGGAGGGAGAGAGAGAGAGGGCGGTCAGATCCGGGGGAGGGGGGGGGGGGGGGGGTCAGATACCGGGAGGAGAGAGAGAGAGAGAGGGGGGTCAGATACCGGGAGGGAGAGAGAGAGAGAGAGAGGGAGAGTACCGGGAGGGAGAGAGAGAGAGAGAGAGAAGGGGGGGCAGATACCGGGAGGAGAGAGAGAGAGAGGGGTCAGATACCGGGAGAGAGAGAGGAGAGGGTCAGATACCGGGAGGGGGAGCGAGAGAAGAGAGAGAGAGGGTCAGATACCGGGGAGAGAGAGAGAGAGAGAGAGAGGGGGAGAGGAGGAGGAGAGAGAGAGAGAGAGGGTCAGATACCGGGAGGGGAGAGAGAGAGAGAGAGGGAGAGAGAGAGCGAGAGAGAGGGTCAGATAGGGAGGAGAGAGAGAGAGAGAGGGCAGATACCGGGAGGAGAGAGAGAGAGAGAGATGGTAGACGGGGAGGGGGAGAGAGAGAGAGGGGGGGATATTGGGGAGAGAGAGAGAGGGGTCAGATACCGGGAGGAGAGAGAGAGAGAGAGGGGGGGAGCTGCGGGGAAGAGAGAGAGAGGAGAGGGTCAGATACCGGGGGGGAGAGAGAGAGAGGGTCAGATACCGGGAGGAGAGAGAGAGAGAGGCAGAGAGAGAGAGAGAGGGAGAGAGGGGTCAGGTACCGGGGGAGGGAGAGAGAGAGGGAGAGGGGCGGGAGAGGGAGGGGAGGGGGAGGGAGAGGAGAGAGGGGGGGGGGGTCAGATACCGGGGGAGAGAGGGGGGGAGGGGGGGGGGGAGGGTAGGCGGGGGGGGGGGGGGGGTCAGATACCGGGAGGAGAGAGAGAGGGAGAGAGAGAGAGAGAGATACCGGGGGAGAGAGAGAGAGAGAGAGGGTCAGTACCGGGAGGAGAGAGAGAGAGAGAGGGTCAGTACCGGGAGTGAGAGAGAGAGAGGGTCAGATACCGGGGAGAGAGAGAGAGAGAGAGGGTCAGATACGGAGGAGAGAGAGAGGGGGAGAGAGAGAGGGTCAGATACGGGAGGGGGGAGAGAGGGGGCAGGGGGAGAGAGAGGGGAGTGGAGAGAGAGAGAGAGAGAGAGGGGCTGATACCGGGAGGGGAGAGAGAGAGAGAGAGAGGGTCAGATACCGGGGGAGAGAGAGAGAGAGAGAGAGAGAGGGAGAGGGGGCCGGGAGGGAGAGAGAGAGGAGAGAGAGGGCCAGAACCGGGGAGAGAGAGAGAGAGAGAGGGGGTCAGATACCGGGAGGAGAGAGAGAGAGAGAGGGTCAGATACCGGGAGGAGAGAGAGAGAGAGGGGAGAGAGGGTCAGATACCGGGAGGGGAGAGAGAGAGAGAGAGGGCCAGAGGGAGGGAGAGAGGAGGGGGGTCGGGAGGGAGAGAGAGAGAGAGGGTCAGATACCGGGAGGAGAGAGAGAGAGAGAGGGATACCGGGAGGAGAGAGAGAGGGGGCAGATACCGGGAGGAGAGAGAGAGAGAGGGGGTCAGATACCGGGAGGAGAGAGAGAGAGAGAGGGTCAGATACCGGGAGGAGAGAGAGAGAGAGAGAGGGTCAGGGAGAGAGAGAGAGAGAGGGGTCAGATACCGGGAGGAGAGAGAGAGAGAGAGAGAGAGAGGGAGGGGGAGGGGTCAGATCCGGGAGGAGAGAGAGAGAGGGGGTCAGATACCGGGAGGGAGGGAGAGAGAGAGAAGGGTAGATACCGGGAGGAGAGAGAGAGGGAGAGGGGTCAGATACCGGGAGGAGAGAGAGAGAGAGAGGGGCCAGATACCGGGAGGAGAGAGAGAGAGGGGGGTCAGAGGCCGGGGAGAGAGAGAGAGAGAGGGGGAGAGACCGGGGGTGGGGGGGAGAGAGAGAGAGGGGGTCACATACGGGGGAGAGAGAGAGGGGGGTCAGTCTGGGAGGAGAGAGAGAGAGAGGGTAGATACCGGGAGGAGAGAGAGAGAGAGAGGGTCAGATACCGGAGAGAGAGAGAGAGAGAGAGAGGGTCAGATACCGGGAGGAGAGAGAGAGAGGGGGTCAGATACCGGGAGAGAGAGAGAGAGAGAGAGAGAGAGAGGGTCAGATACCGGGAGGAGAGAGAGAGAGAGAGAGGGAGGAGAGAGAGAGAGAGAGAGAGGAGAGAGAGAGGGTCCGATACCGGGGGAGAGAGAGAGAGAGAGAGACGAGAGAGAGAGAGAGGGGGCCGGGAGGCGAGAGAGAGAGAGAGAGGGCCAGATACGGGAGGAGAGAGAGAGAGAGAGAGGGAGAGAGAGGGAGGGAGAGAGAGAGAGAGAGAGAGGGGTCAGATACCGGGAGGAGAGAGAGAGAGAGAGAGGGTCAGATACCGGGAGGAGAGAGAGAGAGAGGGGGAGACCGGGAGGAGAGAGAGGGCCAGGGGGGGAGGGGAGAGAGAGAGAGAGGGGGTCAGATACCGGGAGGAGAGAGAGAGAGAGAGAGGGGGCTCAGATACCGGGAGGAGAGAGAGAGAGAGGGGAGAGAGGGTCAGATACCGGGAGAGAGAGAGAGAGAGAGAGAGAGAGAGAGGGGGGGGTCAGATACCGGGAGGAGAGAGAGAGAGAGAGACCGGCGGGAGGAGAGAGAGAGAGAGGGGTCAGATACCGGGGGGAGAGAGAGAGAGGGAGGTGAGAGAGAGAGGGGAGAGAGAGAGAGAGGGAGGGAGGGCCAGACCCGGAGAGAGAGAGAGAGGGGGGGGTCAGATACCGGGGGAGAGAGAGGGAGAGGGAGAGGGGGGTCCGAGACCGGGAGGAGAGAGAGAGAGAGGGTCAGATACCGGGGGGAGAGAGAGAGAGGGGGTCAGATACCGGGAGGAGAGAGAGAGAGGGAGGAGAGAGAGAGAGAGAGAGGGAGGGGTCAGATACCGGGGAGAGAGAGAGGGAGTGAGAGAGCAGACCGGAGAGAGAGAGAGAGAGAGAGGGTCAGATACCGGGGGAGAGAGAGAGAGAGAGGGTCAGATACCGGGAGAGAGAGAGAGAGAGAGGGTCAGACGGAGTGAGAGAGAGAGAGAGGAGACAGGGATACCGGGAGGAGAGAGAGAGAGAGAGGGGGGTCAGACGGGAGGGGAGAGAGAGAGAGGGGGATATAGCGGGGGAGGAGAGAGAGAGAGAGGGTCAGATACCGGGAGTGAGAGAGAGAGAGAGGGGGGGGGGTCAGATACCGGGAGGAGAGAGAGAGAGAGAGAGAGCAGAGGAGAGAGAGGGAGGGGGGGGGGTGAGAGGAGAGAGAGGGTCGTCGGGAGAGCGAGTGAGAGGGGAGATACCGGGGGGGAGGGAGAGAGAGCGAGGGGGTCAGTCCGGGGGTGTGGCGGGAGAGAGGGGTCAGATACCGGGAGGAGAGAGAGAGAGAGAGAGGGGAGAGAGGGGGTCAGATACCGGGAGGGAGAGAGAGAGAGAGAGGGTGGGGGTCAGATACCGGGAGGAGAGAGAGAGAGAGGGTCAGATACCGGGAGGAGAGAGAGAGAGAGAGAGGGTCAGATACCGGGAGGGGGGAGAGAGAGAGAGAGGGTCAGATACACGGGGGGGAGAGAGAGAGAGAGAGGGTCAGATACCGGGAGGAGAGAGAGAGAGGGAGTAGGAGAGAGAGAGAGGGAGAGGGGGTCAGACGGAGAGAGAGAGAGAGAGGGTCAGATACCGGGAGGAGAGAGAGAGAGGGAGAGAGGGCCAGATACCGGGAGGAGAGAGAGAGAGGGAGGGGGGTCAGATACCGGGAGGAGAGAGAGAGAGAGGGTGGTCAGATACCGGGGGGAGAGAGGGGAGAGGGTCAGATACCGGGAGGAGAGAGAGAGAGGGGGGTCAGATACCGGGGAGTGGGGGAGAGAGAGAGAGAGGGGTCAGATACCGGGAGGAGAGAGAGAGAGGGAGAGGGGTCAGATACCGGGAGGAGAGAGAGAGAGAGAGAGGGTCAGATACCGGGGAGGAGAGAGAGAGGGGCCAGATACCGGGAGGAGAGAGAGAGAGGGGGGGTCAGATACCGGGAGGAGAGAGAGGGAGAGGGGGGGGTGGGGGGGTCAGATACCGGGAGGAGAGAGAGAGAGGGGGTCAGATACCGGGAGGAGAGAGAGAGAGAGAGAGGGCAGATACCGGGAGGGAGAGAGAGAGAGAGAGAGAGGGTCAGATACCGGGAGGGAGAGGAGAGAGAGGGGGTCGCACGGGGCGGGGGGGGGGGGAGAGAGAGAGAGAGAGAGGGCCAGATACCGGGAGGAGAGAGAGAGAGAGGGAGAGGAAGAGAGAGAGAGAGAGAGGGTCAGATAGCGGGGGAGAGAGAGAGAGAGAGAGAGAGAGAGAGACCAGATACCGGGAGAGAGAGAGAGAGAGAGAGGGTCAGATACCGGGAGTGAGAGAGAGAGAGAGAGATAGATATAGAGAGAGAGAGAGAGAGAGAGAGAGAGAGGAGGGGTCAGATACCGGGAGGAGAGAGAGGGAGAGAGACGGGAGGGAGAGAGAGAGAGGGGTCAGATACCGGGAGGAGAGAGAGAGAGAGGGGGTCTGATACCGGGGGGGGGGGGGGTGGGGGGGGGGGGAGAGAGAGAGAGAGAGGGGGGTCAGATACCGGGAGGGGAGAGAGAGAGAGGGGGTCTGATACCGGGAGGAGAGAGAGAGAGAGGGGGCCAGAGAGAGAGAGAGAGAGAGAGGGTCAGATACCGGGAGAGAGAGAGAGAGAGAGAGAGGGGGTGAGGAGGGGGAGGGAGAGAGAGAGGGGGGGAGGGAGGGAGGGGGGGGGAGGGGGAGGGGGGGAGGGGGAGAGGGAGGGGTGAGAGGGGGAGAGAGAGGGAGAGGGTCTGATACCGGGGGAGAGAGAGAGAGAGGGAGTGGGGGCCAGATACCGGGAGGAGAGAGAGAGAGAGGAGGGGTCAGATACCGGGAGGAGAGAGAGAGAGGGGGTCAGATACCGGGAGGAGAGAGAGAGAGAGAGAGAGAGTACCGGGAGGAGAGAGAGAGAGAGAGAGGGTCAGATACCGGGAGGGGAGAGAGAGAGAGAGGGTCAGATACCGGGAGGAGAGAGAGAGAGAGAGGGTCGTCATACCGGGTGAGAGAGGGGGTGAGAGAGAGGAGAGAGGGTCAGATACCGGGAGGGGGGGGGAGAGAGAGAGAGAGGGTCAGATACCGGGAGGAGAGAGAGAGAGAGAGGGTTGTCAGATACCGGGAGGAGAGAGAGAGAGAGAGAGAGAGGGGTCAGAGGGTTACCGGGAGGGAGAGAGAGAGAGAGGGTCTAGATACCGGGAGGAGAGAGAGAGAGAGAGAGGGTCAGATACCGGGAGTGAGAGAGAGAGAGAGGGGTCAGATACCGGGAGGAGAGAGAGAGAGAGGGGGGTCAGATACCGGGAGGAGAGAGAGAGAGAGATAGACGGGAGAGAGGGAGAGAGAGAGAGAGAGGGGGTCAGATACCGGGAGGAGAGAGAGAGAGAGAGAGGGGGGGGGGGGTCAGATACCGGGAGGGAGAGAGAGAGAGAGGGAGAGGGGGGGGGAGAGGGGGAGAGAGGGGGGGGGGAGAGGGAGAGGGAGAGAGAGAGAGGGTCAGATACCGGGGAGGAGAGAGAGAGAGGGGGGTACCGGGAGGGAGAGAGAGAGGAGGGTCAGTACCGGGAGGAGAGAGAGAGAGAGGGGTCAGATACCGGGAGGAGAGAGAGAGAGAGAGGGGGTCAGATACCGGGAGGAGAGAGAGAGGGGGGGGAGAGGAGAGAGAGAGAGAGGGTCAGATACCGGGAGAGGAGAGAGAGAGAGAGGGTCAGATACCGGGAGGAGAGAGAGAGAGAGGGTCAGATACCGGGAGGAGAGAGAGAGAGAGGGGAGAGGAGAGAGAGGGGGGGTCAGATACCGGGAGGAGAGAGAGAGAGAGAGAGGGTCAGATACCGGGAGGAGAGAGAGAGAGAGAGGGGGGTCAGATACCGGGAGGAGAGAGAGAGAGAGAGAGAGGGGTCAGATACCGGGGGAGAGAGAGAGAGAGAGGGAGAGGAGAGAGAGAGAGAGAGAGAGGGTCAGATACCGGGAG
>CAMRHE010001431.1:75000-80000 GCA_947044405.1 Leptodactylus fallax | reverse complement strand
ACCGGAGGAGAGAAGAAGAGAGAGAGAGGGGTCGATACAGAGAGAGAGAGAATCAAGGGAGAGAGAGAGAGGGCAGAGAGAGAGAGAGAGAGAGATAAAAAGAGAGAGAGGGTTCCGGGGGAGAAATCGACCGGGAGGAGAGAGAGAGAGGGGTCGAGGAGGAGAGAGAGAGAGGGGTCAGATACCGGAGGAGAGAGAGAGAGAGAGAAAGAAGGGGTCGATACCGGGAGGAGAGAGAGAGAGAGAGGGTCAGATACCGGGAGGAGAGAGAGAGAGGGGGTCAGATCCGGGAGGAGAGAGAGAGAGAGGGTCAGATCCGGGAGGAGAGAGAGAGAGAGGGGGTCAGATACCGGAGGAGAGAGAGAGGAGGAGAGAGAGAGAGAGGGTCAGATACCGGGAGGAGAGAGAGAGAGAGAGAGAGGGTCGAGAAGGAGAAGAGAGAGAGAGAGAGAGGGTCAGATACCGAGAGAGAGAGAGAGAGAGAGGGTCAGATACCGGGAGGAGAGAGAGAGAGAGGGTCAGATACCGGGAGGAGAGAGAGAGAGAGAGGGTCAGATACCGGGAGAGAGAGAGAGGGGGAGAGAGAGAGAGAGAGAGAGAGGGTCGAGAGGAGAGAGAGAGAGAGAGGGTCAGATACCGGGAGGAGAGAGAGAGAGAGAGAGAGGTCGATACCGGAGGAGAGAGAGAGAGAGAGAGGAGAGAGAGAGAGAGAGAGGGTCAGATACCGAGGAGAGAGAGAGAGGGGCGATGGAGAGAGAGAGAGAGAGAGGGTCAGATAGGAGAGAGAGAGAGAGGGTCAGATACGAGAAGAGAGAGAGAGAGGTCGACCGGAGGAGAGAGAGAGAGAGAGGGTCAGAACCGGGAGGAGAGAGAGAGAGAGGGTCGAGGGGAGAGGAGAGAGAGAGAGAGAGGTCAGATAGCGGGAGGAGAGGAGAGAGAGAGAGAGAGGGGTCAGATACCGGGAGGAGAGAGAGAGAGAGAGAGTCAGATACGAGAGAGAGAGAGAGAGGGGTCAGATACCGGGAGGAGAGAGAGAGAGAGGGGTGGATCCGGAGGAGAGAGAGAGAGGGGGGATACCGGAGAGAGAGAGAGAGAGAGAGGGTCAGATACCGGGAGGAGAGAGAGAGAGAGAGAGAGAGAGAGAGAGAGAGAGAGAAGGAGAGAGAGAGAGGTCAGTCGAGTGAGAGAGAAGAAAAAAAAAAGAAAAAAAAAAAAAAAAAGTCCAAAAAAAGGGTCTACGGGAGGAGAGAGAGAGAGGAGAAGAAAAGAGGGTCGTACGAGGAGAGAGAGAGAGAAGAGGTCAGATACCGGGAGAGAGAGAGAGGGGTCGATACCGGAGAGAGAGAGAGAGAGAGAGGGTCGAAGGGAGAGAGAGAGGGGTCAGATACCGGGAGGAGAGAGAGAGAGGGGTCAGATACCGGGAGGAGAGAGAGAGAGAGAGGGTCAGAACCGAGAGAGAGAGAGAGGGGAGAGAGGGGTCAGATACCGGGGAGAGAGAGAGAGAGAGGGGTCAGATACCGGAGGAGAGAGAGAGAGAGAGGGGTCAGATACCGGGAGGAGAGAGAGAGAGAGAGAGAGAGAGAAAGGGGTCAGATACCGGGAGAGAGAGAGAGAGAGAGAGAAGGAGGGGGAGAGAGAGAGAGAGAGAGAGGGTCAGATACCGGGAGAGAGAGAGAGAGAGAGAGGGTCAGATACCGGGAGGAGAGAGAGAGAGAGGGGTCAGATACCGGGAGAGAGAGAGAGGAGGGAGAGAGAGAGAGAGAGAGGGTCAGATACCGGGAGAGAGAGAGAGAGAGAGAGGGAGGAGAAGAAAAGGGTAGAAGGGAGAGAGAGAGAGAGAGGGGTCAGATACCGGGAGGGAGAGAGAGAGAGAGAGGGCAGATACCGGGAGGAGAGAGAGAGAGAGAGGGGTCAGATACCGGAGGAGAGAGAGAGAGAGGGGTCAGATACCGAGAGGAGAGAGAGAGAGGGGTCAGATACCGGGAGGGAGAGAGAGAGAGAGAGGGTCAGATACCGGAGGAGAGAGAGAGAGTAGATACGGAGGAAGAGAGAAAAGGGTCAGAGGGAGGAGAGAGAGAGAGAGGGGGTCAGATACCGGGAGGAGAGAGAGAGAGAGAGAGGTCAGATACCGGAGAGAGAGAGAGAGAGAGAGGGTCAGATACCGGGAGGAGAGAGAGAGAGAGAGGAGGGTCAGATACCGGGAGAGAGAGAGAGAGAGAGAGAGGGTCAGATACGAGAGAGAGAGAGAGAGAGAGGGTCAGATACGGAGAGAGAGAGAGAGAAAGGAGAAGAAGAAGGGTCGTA
This sequence comes from Leptodactylus fallax, assembly GCA_947044405.1. Lineage (NCBI taxonomy): Eukaryota > Metazoa > Chordata > Amphibia > Anura > Leptodactylidae > Leptodactylus > Leptodactylus fallax. The sequence goes on along the minus strand of CAMRHE010001431.1, from coordinate 77,696 downwards.
GGGGGAGAGAGGAAAGTTATGCAAGAGAGAGAGGTCGATACCGGAGGAGAGAGAGAGAGAGGGGTCAGTAGGAGAGAGAGAGAGAGTCGAACCGGAGAGAGAGAGAGTCGACGAGGATCGAAAGAGAGAGAGGAAAGAAGAGGGTCGAACCGAGAGGAGAGAGAGAGAGAGGGTCGCGAGAGAGAGAGAGAGGGGAAGAGAGAGGGTCAGATAAGAGAGAGAGGAGAGAGGGTCGATACCGGAGGAGAGAGAGAGAGAGGGGTCGAACGGGAGGAAAAATGACGGGAGGAGAAGGAGAGAGAGAGAGAGGGTCAGATACCGGGAGGAAGAGAGAGAGAGAGGGGTCAGATACCGAGGAAAAGAGAAAACCGGAGAGAGAGAGAGAGAGGGGTCAGATACGGGAGGAGAGAGAGAGAGAGAGGGTCAGATACGGGAGGAGAGAGAGAGATAAAAAATAATAAAAAAATCGATACCGAGGAGAGAGAGAGAGAGAGGTCCAGAGAGAGGGGTCAGATACGGAGGAGAGAGAGAGAGAGAAGGGTGAGAGAGAGAGAGGGGACGAGGAGAGAGAGGAGAAGGGGTCGTACCGGAGGAGAGAGAGAGAGAGGGTGACAGGAGAGAGAGAGAGAAAAAGGAAGGGTCAGAACCGGAGAAAGGCTAGAGAGAGAGAGGGGTCGTCGGAGGAGAGAGAGAGAGAGAGTCGAACGGGGGAGTAGAGAGAGAGGGGTCGACCGGGAGAGAGAGAGAGAGAGAGAGAGAGAGGGGTCGAACCAGAGAGAGAGGGGTCAGATACCGGGAGGAGAGAGAGAGAGAGAGAGAGAGAGAGAGAGGGGCAAACCGGAGGAGAGAGAGAGGAAAAGGAGAAAGAGAAGGAGAGGGGAGAGAGGAGGGAAGAGAGAGAGGGGGAGAGAGAGAGAGGAGAGGTCGAGGGGGAGGAGAGGGGGGAGAGGGGGGAGGAGAGGGAAAGGAGAGAGAGAGGTCGAGAGGGAGAGAGGGGGGGGACGAGAGAGAGAGGGGAGAGAGGCGGGAGAGAGAGAGGTAGAGAGAGAGAGATTGAGAGGGCGCGAGAGAGAGAGAGGGGTCGCCGAGAGAGAGAGAGGGGGGGAGAGAGAGAGAGGGGTCGAACCAGGGAGAGAGAGAGAGATCGGTCCCGGGGGAGAGAGAGAGGGGTCAGAACCAGGAGAGAGAGAGAGAGACCGGGAGGAGGAGAGGGAGGGGTCAGATACCGGGAGAGAGAGAGAGAGAGAGGGTCAGATACCGGGAGGAGAGAGGAGAAGAGAGAGAGAGAGAGGGTCAGATACCGGGAGGAGAGAGAGAGAGAGGGTCAGATACCGGGAGGAGAGAGAGAGAGAGAGGGTCGATAGGGAGAGAGAGAGAGAGAGGGTCAGATACCGGGAGGAGAGAGAGAGAGAGAGAGGTGATAGAGAGAGAGAGAAGATATGGGGGGTCAGATACGGGAGAGAGAGAGAGAGAGGGTCAGAACCGGAGAGAGAGAGAGAGAGAGACAGAGAGAGAGAGAGAGAGGGTCAGATACAAGAGAGAGAGAGAGGGTCAGATACCGGAGGAGAGAGAGAGAGAGAGAGGTCAATACCGGGGAAAAAAAAAAGTACAAGAAAAAAAAAGAGAGAGTCAGAACAGGAAGAAGGCGCCGGAGGAGAGAGAGAGAGAAGAGAGAGAGAGGGGCAGACGGGGAGAGAGAGAGGGGTAGAGAGAGAGGGGACGGAGAGAGAGAGAGAGGGGTCAGACAGAGAGAGAGAGAGGGTCGCCGAGGAGAGAGAGAGAGGGGGAGGAGAGAGAGAGAAGAGAGGGCGAAAGAGAGAGAGAGAGGGGATAGAGAGAGAGAGGGGTCGATAAAGAGAGAGAGAGAGGGGTCAGAACGGGGAGAGAGAGAGAGGGGTCAGAGGAGGGAGAGAGAGAGAGAGGGTAGAACGGAGGAGAGAGAGAGAGAGGGGTCAGATACGGGAGGGGGAGAGAGAGAGAGGGGTCAGATACCGGGAGGAGAGAGAGAGAGAGAGGGGGGGTCAGATACCGGGAGGAGAGAGAGAGAGAGGGGCAGATACCGGAGGAGAGAGAGAGAGAGAGGGGGGGAGAGAGAGAGAGAGAGAGGGTCGATACCGGGAGGAGAGAGAGAGAGAGGGGTCAGATACCGGGAGGAGAGAGAGAGAGAGAGGGTCAGATACCGGGAGGAGAGAGAGAGAGAGGGGGGAGAGAGAGAGAGAGGGGTCAGAACCGAGGAGAGAGGAGAGGAGGAAGGGTCAGATACCGGGAGGAGAGAGAGAGAGAGGGGTCAGATACCGGGAGGAGAGAGAGAGAGAGAGAGAGACGAGGAGAGAGAGAGAGGAGGGGTCAGACGGAGAGAGAGAGAGAGAGAGGGTCAGATACCGGGAGGAGAGAGAGAGAGAGGGTGATACCGGGAGGAGAGAGAGAGAGGAGGAGAGAGAGGAGAGAGGAGAGAGAGAGAGAGGGTCAGATACCGGGAGGAGAGAGAGAGAGAGGGGTCAGATACCGGGAGGAGAGAGAGAGAGAGAGGGGTCAGAACCGGGAGGAGAGAGAGAGAGAGAGAGAGAAAGAGGGGTCAGATACCGGGAGAGAGAGAGAGAGAGAGAGGGTCAGAACCGGGAGGAGAGAGAGAGAGAGGGGTCAGATACCGAGAGAGAGAGAGAGAGGGTCAGAACGAGGAGAGAGAGAGAGAGGGT
>CAMRHE010001431.1:0-67500 GCA_947044405.1 Leptodactylus fallax | reverse complement strand
GAGAGAGAGAGGGGTCAGATACCGGGAGGGAGAGAGAGAGAGAGTCAGATACCGGGAGGAGAGAGAGGAGGAGAGAAGGGTCAGATACCGGGAGGAGAGAGAGAGAGGGAGAGAGAGAGGGTCAGATACCGGGAGAGAGAGAGAGAGAGGGTCAGATACCGGAGAGAGAGAGAGAGGGGGAAGGAGGAGAGAGAGAGAGAGGGTCAGATACCGGAGGAGAGAGAGAGAGAGAGGGGAGAGAGAGAGAGGGTCGAACCGGGAGAGAGAGAGAGAGAGAGAGAGGGTCAGATACCGGGAGGAGAGAGAGAGAGAGGGTCAGATACCGGGAGAGAGAGAGAGAGAGGGGTCAGATACCGGGAGAGAGAGAGAGAGAGAGGGGGTCAGATACCGGGAGGAGAGAGAGAGAGAGAGGGGGTCAGATACCGGGAGGAGAGAGAGAGAGAGGGTCAGATACCGGGAGGAGAGAGAGAGAGAGAGGGGCCAGATACCGGGAGGAGAGAGAGAGAGGGGGCGAGGGGAGAGAGGGGGGGAGAGAGAGAGAGAGGGGCCGGGAGAGAGAGAGAGAGAGGGGTCAGAACCGGGAGGAGAGAGAGAGAGAGAGGGCGAACCGGGAGGAGAGAGAGAGAGAGGGTCAGATACCGGGAGGAGAGAGAGAGAGAGAGGGGGTCAGAACCGGGAGGAGAGAGAGAGAGGGGTCAGATACCGGGAGAGAGAGAGAGAGAGAGGGTCAGATACCGGGAGGAGAGAGAGAGAGGGGTCAGATACCGGAGGAGAGAGAGAGAGAGAGGGGTCAGATACCGGGAGAGAGAGAGAGAGAGAGAGGGCAGATACCGGGAGGAGAGAGAGAGAGAGAGAGGGGGAGAGAGAGAGAGAGGGTCAGAACCGGGAGGGGGAGAGAGAGAGAGGGGCAGAACGGGGGAGAGAAAGAGGGGCACGGAGGAGAGAGAGAGAGGGGCGAACCGAGGAGAGAGAGAGAGGGGGTCAGAACCGGAGGAGAGAGAGAGAGAGGGGGGAGAGGGGGGTCAGATACCGGGAGGAGAGAGAGAGAGAGGGGCAGAACCGAGGAGAGAGAGAGAGGGGCAGAACCGGGAGGAGAGAGAGAGAGAGAGAGGGTCAGATACCGGGAGGAGAGAGAGAGAGGGGGGTCAGAACCGGGAGGAGAGAGAGAGAGAGAGGGGGTCAGATACCGGGAGGAGAGAGAGAGAGAGGGGTCAGATACCGGGAGGAGAGAGAGAGAGAGAGAGGGGTCAGATACCGGGAGGAGAGAGAGAGAGAGAGAGAGAGGAGAGAGAGAGAGAGAGAGGGTCAGATACCGGGAGGAGAGAGAGAGAGAGGGTCAGATACCGGGAGAGAGAGAGAGAGAGGGTCAGATACCGGGAGGAGAGAGAGAGAGAGAGGGTCAGATACCGGGAGGAGAGAGAGAGAGAGAGAGGGTCAGATACCGGGAGGAGAGAGAGAGAGAGAGAGGGTCAGATACCGGGAGGAGAGAGAGAGAGAGGGGTCAGATACCGGGAGAGAGAGAGAGAGAGAGAGAGAGAGAGAGAGAGAGAGAGAGAGAGGGGTCAGATACCGGGAGGAGAGAGAGAGAGAGAGAGAGGGTCAGAACGGGAGGAGAGAGAGAGAGAGAGAGAGGGTCAGATACCGGGAGAGAGAGAGAGAGAGAGAGGGTCAGATACCGGGAGGAGAGAGAGAGAGAGGGTCAGATACCGGGAGAGAGAGAGAGAGGGTCAGATACCGGGAGAGAGAGAGAGAGAGGGTCAGATACCGGGAGGAGAGAGAGAGAGAGGGGTCAGATACCGGGAGGAGAGAGAGAGAGAGAGAGAGGGTCAGATACCGGGAGAGAGAGAGAGAGAGGGTCAGATACCGGGAGGAGAGAGAGAGAGGGGGTCAGATACCGGGAGGAGAGAGAGAGAGAGAGAGGGGTCAGATACCGGGAGGAGAGAGAGAGAGAGAGAGGGGGAGATACCGGGAGGAGAGAGAGAGAGAGAGAGAGAGGGTCAGATACCGGGAGGAGAGAGAGAGAGAGAGGTCAGATACCGGGAGGAGAGAGAGAGAGGGAGGAGAGAGAGAGAGAGGGTCAGATACCGGGAGGAGAGAGAGAGAGAGAGGGGTCAGATACCGGAGGAGAGAGAGAGAGAGGGGGTCAGATACCGGGAGAGAGAGAGAGAGAGGGTCAGATACCGGGAGGAGAGAGAGAGAGAGAGGGGTCAGATACCGGGAGGAGAGAGAGAGAGAGAGAGGGTCAGATACCGGGAGAGAGAGAGAGAGAGAGAGAGGGTCAGATACCGGGAGAGAGAGAGAGAGAGAGGGGTCAGATACCGGGAGGAGAGAGAGAGAGAGAGAGGGGTCAGATACCGGGAGGAGAGAGAGAGAGAGGGGTCAGATACCGGGAGAGAGAGAGAGAGAGAGAGAGGTCAGAGAGAGAGAGAGAGGGGTCAGATACCGGGAGGAGAGAGAGAGAGAGAGGGTCAGATACCGGGAGGAGAGAGAGAGAGAGAGGTCAGATACCGGGAGGAGAGAGAGAGAGAGAGAGAGGGTCAGATACCGGGAGGAGAGAGAGAGAGAGAGGGTCAGATACCGGGAGAGAGAGAGAGAGAGAGAGAGAGAGGGTCAGATACCGGGAGAGAGAGAGAGAGAGAGAGAGAGAGAGAGAGAGGGTCAGATACCGGGAGGAGAGAGAGAGAGAGAGAGGTCAGATACCGGGAGGAGAGAGAGAGAGAGAGAGGGGTCAGATACCGGGAGGAGAGAGAGAGAGAGGGTCAGATACCGGGAGGAGAGAGAGAGAGAGAGAGAGAGAGAGAGAGAGAGAGAGAGGGTACCGGGAGGAGAGAGAGAGAGAGAGAGGGTCAGATACCGGGAGGAGAGAGAGAGAGAGAGGGGTCAGATACCGGGAGGAGAGAGAGAGAGAGGAGAGAGAGAGAGAGAGAGAGAGAGGGTCAGATACCGGGAGGAGAGAGAGAGAGAGAGGGTCAGATACCGGGAGGAGAGAGAGAGAGAGAGAGGGTCAGATACCGGGAGAGAGAGAGAGAGAGAGAGAGGGGTCAGATACCGGGAGGAGAGAGAGAGAGAGAGAGGGTCAGAACCGGGAGGAGAGAGAGAGAGAGGGTCAGATACCGGGAGGAGAGAGAGAGAGAGAGAGGGTCAGATACCGGGAGGAGAGAGAGAGAGGGTCAGATACCGGGAGGAGAGAGAGAGAGAGGGTCAGATACCGGGAGGAGAGAGAGAGAGAGAGAGGTCACATAGCGGGGGAGAGAGAGAGAGAGAGAGAGGGTCAGATACCGGGAGGAGAGAGAGAGAGAGAGGGTCAGATACCGGGAGGAGAGAGAGAGAGAGAGAGAGGGTCAGATACCGGGAGGAGAGAGAGAGAGAGAGAGAGGGTCAGATACCGGGAGGAGAGAGAGAGAGAGAGAGGGGTCAGATACCGGGAGGAGAGAGAGAGAGAGAGGGGTCAGATACCGGGAGGAGAGAGAGAGAGAGGGGGTCAGATACCGGGAGGAGAGAGAGAGAGAGAGAGAGAGGGTCAGATACCGGGAGGAGAGAGAGAGAGAGAGAGGGTCAGATACCGGGAGGAGAGAGAGAGAGAGAGAGGGTCAGATACCGGGAGGAGAGAGAGAGAGAGGGTCAGATACCGGGAGGAGAGAGAGAGCAGAGAGAGGGTCAGATACCGGGAGGAGAGAGAGAGAGGGTCAGACGGAGAGAGAGAGCGAGAGAGGGTCAGATACCGGGAGGAGAGAGAGAGCGAGAGAGGGTCAGATACCGGGAGGAGAGAGAGAGAGCGAGAGGGTCAGATACCGGGAGGAGAGAGAGAGAGGGGGTCAGATACCGGGAGGAGAGAGAGAGAGAGGGTCAGATACCGGGAGGAGAGAGAGCGGGAGAGAGGGTCAGATACCGGGAGGAGAGAGGGGGGTCAGATACCGGGAGGAGAGAGAGAGAGAGGAGAGAGAGAGAGAGAGAGGGTCAGATACCGGGAGGAGAGAGAGAGAGAGAGAGAGGGTCAGATACCGGGAGGAGAGAGAGAGAGCGAGAGAGGGTCAGATACCGGGAGGAGAGAGAGAGAGAGAGAGGGTCAGATACCGGGAGGAGAGAGAGAGAGAGGGTCAGATACCGGGAGGAGAGAGAGAGAGAGGGTCAGATACCGGGAGGAGAGAGAGAGAGAGGGTCAGATACCGGGAGGAGAGAGAGAGAGAGGGTCAGATACCGGGAGGAGAGAGAGAGAGAGAGAGAGGGTCAGATACCGGGAGGAGAGAGAGAGAGAGAGAGAGAGGGGTCAGATACCGGGAGGAGAGAGAGAGAGAGGGTCAGATACCGGGAGGAGAGAGAGAGAGAGAGAGGTCAGATACCGGGAGGAGAGAGAGAGAGGGTCAGATACCGAGAGGAGAGAGAGAGAGAGAGAGGTCAGATACCGGGAGAAGAGAGAGAGGCAAAAAAAACCCATCAGATTGGCCATTTTTATTTTTGTAATTTGCTGTATCTGTATTTTTGTGTCTCCGGTGTTTTCAGACATTATATTTATTTTTATCTTTATAAAGGGCTGGGGCTTATTTTCAGGGAAGGTCTTCATTTTTTGTATGAACAACAATCACGTGATCACTTTTTATTTCAATTTTTATCAAAGGCGAAACACCGAAAAATTGGCAGTTTAGCACTTTTGAATTTATTTCCCGCAACTGTGTTCTCGCTACAGGAAAACTATTTTTAAAAGTTTGTAGAACGGACGTTTTCAGACACAGGGATACTCAATGTGTATGTGCTTAACAGTAATTTTATTTTTTTATATTTTTTAACTTTTTTCATTGAACTTGCAATTGTCCCAAAGACTGCAATACAACTGTGTTGCAGTCTATGGGAGATTCTCTACGTTACTAATGAGTCTGGTGATAGTAAGTCTATAGTATAGTTTTATAGTATATCTATAAAACATAGTGTATGACACTGTCAGGACTCCTAGGACTATATATCTATAATACACAGTGTATGACACTGTCAGGGCTCCTAGGACTATATATCTATAATACATAGTGTATGACACTGTCAGGGCTCCTAGGACTATATATCTATAATACATAGTGTATGACGCTATCAGGGCTCCTAGAACTATATATCTATAACACATAGTGTATGACACTGTCAGGGCCCCTAGGACTATATATCTATAATACATAGTGTATGACACTGTCAGGGCTCCTAGGACTATATATCTATAATACATAGTGTATGACACTGTCAGGGCTCCTAGGACTATATATCTATAATACATTGTGTATGACACTGTCAGGACTCCTAGGACTATATATCTATAATACATAGTGTATGACACTGTCAGGGCTACTAGGACTATATATCTATAATACATAGTGTATGACACTGTCAGGACCCTAGGACTATATCTATAATACATAGTATATGACACTGTCAGGACTCCTAGGACTATATATCTATAATACATAGTGTATGACACTGTCAGGGCTCCTAGGACTATATATCTATAATACATAGTGTATGACACTGTCAGGGCTCCTAGGACTATATATCTGTAATACATTGTGTATGACACTGTCAGGACTCCTAGGACTATATATCTATAAAACATAGTGTATGACACTGTCAGGGCTCCTAGGACTATATATCTATAATACATAGTGTATGGCACTGTCAGGACTCCTAGGACTATTTATCTATAATACATAGTGTATGACACTGTCAGGGCTCCTAGGACTATATCTATAAAACATAGTCCATGACGCTATCAGGACTCCTAGGACTATATATCTATAATACATAGTGTATGACACTGTCAGGACTCCTAGGACTATATATCTATAATACATAGTGTATGACACTGTCAGGGCTCCTAGGACTATATACAGTTGTGCTAAAAGGTTTACATACTCTGGCAGATTTTTTGGCCTCTTTTTCCTAGAATATGAATGATAACACAAAACCTTTTTCTCCACTCATGGTTAGTGGTTGGTTGAAGCCATTTATTGTTAGACTTCTGTGTTTTCTTTTTTTAAATCATAATGACAACCAAAAACATCAAAATGACCCTGTTCTAAAGTTCCCATCCCCTGGTGATTTTGGCCTGATAACATGACCAGAAGTTGACACAAAGGGGTTTGAATGGCTACTAAAGGTAACCTCCTCACCTGTGACCTCCTCACCTGTGACCTCCTCACCTGTGACCTCCTCACCTGTGACCTCCTCACCTGTGACCTCCTCACCTGTGACCTCAGTGTGTGCATAAAGCTGAGTGAGTTTCTGGGATCCAGACAGACTGTCGCATCTTTCCTCAGCCACTGATGTTTCTGGATTGTGAGTCATGGGGAAAGCAAAAGAATTGTCCACGGATCTATGAGAAAGGTAGTTGTACTGTATAAAACAGGAAAGGGATATAAAAAGATATCCAAGGAATTGATAATGCCAGACAGCAGTGCTCAAAATGTGATTAACAAATGGAAACTCAGGGGCTCTGTAAAAATCAAACCACGGTCAGGTAGACCAACAAAAATTTCGGCCACAACTGCCCGGAAAATTGTTCGGGATGCAAAGAAAAACCCCACACATAACATCAGCTGAAATACAGGACTCTCTGAAAACTATCGGTGCGGCTGTTTCAAGATGCACAATAAGGAGGCACTTGAAGAAAAATGGGCTGCCTGGTGGAGTTGCCAGAAGAAAGCCATTACTGCGCAAATGCCACAAAGAATCTCACCTTCAATACGCCAAACAGCACAGAGACAAGCCGCAAAACTTCTGGAACAAGGTCATTTGGAGGGATGAAACAAAAATCGAACTTTTTGGCCACAACCATAAACGTTACATTTGGAGAGGTGACAACAAGGCCTATGATGGAAGGAACGCCATTCCTACTGTAAAGCCCGGAGGTGGATCACTGATGATGTGGGGATGTGTGAGCTTCACAGGCTAAGGAAACTTAGCCAAAGCTGAAGGAAAGATGAATGCAGCGCGTTATCTGCAAATACTGGGGGCAAATCTGCCCTCATCAGCCAGGAAGCTGCGCATGGGACGGACTTGGACGTTCCAACATGACAACCATCCAAAACACAAGGCCAAGTCGTCCTGTCATTGGCTACAGCAGAAGAAAGTGAAGGTTCTGGAGTGGCCATCTCAGTCTCCTGACGTCAATATCATTGAGCCCCTCTGGGGAGATCTCAAGCGCGCAGGACATGCAAGACAGCCCAGGAATATACAGGAACTGGAGACCCATCTGAGAAAATAAAGAGCCTCATCCACAACTAGCACAAAAGACTCCAAGGGGACAATACACGGGATTAACAACTGGGGGATGGGAACTACTGAACAGGGGCATTGTGATGTTTTTGGTTGTCATTATGATTTAAAGAGAGAAAACACAGGAGATTGACAATACAGTGGAGAAAGAAAAGTATTTAGTCACCCACCAATTGTACAAGTTCTCCCACTTATAAAGATGAGGCCGGCCTGTAATTGTCATCATAGGTAGACCTCAACTATGAGAGACAAAATGAGAAAACTAATCCAGAAAATCACATTGTCTGATTTTTTTAAGAATTTATTTACAAATTATGGTGGAAAATAAGTATTTGGTCACCTACAAACAAGCAAGATTTCTGTCTCTCCCAGACCTGTAACTTCTCCTTTAAGAGGCTCCTCTGTCCTCCACTCATTACCTGTAGTAATGGCTCCTGTGTGACATTGTTATCAGTATAAAAGACTCCTGTCCACAACCTCAAACAGTCACACTCCAAACTCCACTATGGTGAAGACCAAAGAGCTGTGGAAGGACCAGAAACAAAATGGTAGCCCTGCACCAGGCTGGGAAGACTGAATCTGCAATAGGCAAGCAGCTTGGTGTGAAGACATACAAGACCACTGATAATCTCCCTCCATCAGGGGCTCCACGCAAGATCTCACCCCGTGGGGGCAAAATGATCACAAGAACGGTGAGCAAAAATCCCAGAACCCCACGGGGGGACCTAGTGAGTGACCTGCAGAAAGCCGGGACTAACGTAACAAAGGCTACCGTCAGTAACACACTACGCCGCCAGGGACTCAGATCCTGCAATGCCAGACGTGTCCCCCTGCTTAAGCCAGTACATATCCGGGCCCGTCTGAAGTTTGCTAGAGAGCATTTGGATGTTCCAGAAGAGTACTGGGAGAATGTCATATGGTCAGATGAAACCAAAGTAGAACTGTTTGGTAGAAACACAACTCGTGGTGTTTGGAGGAGAGTGAATGCTGAGTTGTATCCAAAGAACACCATACCTACTGTGACGCATGGGGGGGCAACATCATGTATGGGGCTGTTTCTCTGCAAAGGGACCAGGACGACTGATCCGTGTACATAAAAGAATGAATGGGGCCATGTATGGTGAGATTGTGAGTGCAAACCTCCTTCCATCAGCAAGGGCATTGAAGATGAAACGTGGCTGGGTCTTTCAGCATGACAATGATCCCAAGCACACCGCCAGGGCAACGAAGGAGCGGCTTCGTAAGAAGCATTTCAGGGTCCTGGAGTGGCCTAGCCAGTCTCCAGATCTCAACTCCATAGAAAACCTTTGGAGGGAGTTGAAAGTCCGTGTTGCCCAGCGACAGCCCCAAAACATCCCTGCTCTAGAGGAGATCTGCATGGAGGAATGGGCCAACATACCAGCAACAGTGTGTGCCAACCTTGTGAAGACTTACAGGAAACGTTTCACCTCTGTCATTGCCAACAAAGGAGATAGAACAAAGGATTGAGATGCACTTTTGTTATTGACCAAATACTTATTTTCCACCATAATTTGCAAATAAATTCTTTAAAAATCAGATAATGTGATTTTCTGGATTTGTTTTCTCATTTTGTGTCTCATAGTTGAGGTCTACCTATGATGACAATTACAGGCCGGCCTCATCTTTATAAGTGGGAGAACTTGCACAATTGGTGGCTGACTAAATACTTTTTTTCCCCACTGTAAATGGCTTCAACCAACCATTAACTATGAGTTGAGAAAAAGTTTTTGTGTTATCATTCATATTATCTGAAAAAAGGCCAAAAAAAATCTGCTGGGCTATGTAAACTTTTTAGCACACTGTATCTGTAATACACGTGTATGACACTGTCAGGGCTCCTAGGACTATATATCTATAATACATAGTGTATGACACTGTCAGGACTCCTATGATTATATATCTATAATAGTGTATGACACTGTCAGGGCTCCTAGGACTATATATCTATAATACATAGTGTATGACACTGTCAGGGCTCCTAGGACTATATATCTATAATACATAGTGTATGACACTGTCAGGGCTCCTAGGACTATATATCTATAATACATAGTGTATGACAGTGTCTGGACTTCTAGGACTATATATCTATAAAACATAGTGTATGACACTGTCAGGGCTCCTAGGACTATATATCTATAAAATATAGTGTATGACACTGTCAGGGCTCCTAGGACTATATATCTATAATACATAGTATATGACACTGTCAGGGCTCCTACACTATGTATTATAGATATATAGTCCTATGACAGTGTCAGGACTTCTAGGACTATATATCTATAAAACATAGTGTATGACACTGTCAGGGCTCCTAGGACTATATATCTATAATACATAGTGTATGACACTGTCAGGGCTCTTAGGACTATATATCTATAATACATAGTATACGACACTGTCAGGGCTCCTAGGACTATATATCTATAATACATAGTGTATGACACTGTCAGGGATCCTAGGACTATATATCTATAATACATAGTGTATGATACTGTCAGGGCTCCTAGGACTATATATCTATAATAATAATAATTTTTTTTTTATATCACCAACATATTTCGCAGCACTATACAATTTGTAGGGTTCAAGTACTGGCAAAAAGATACATTACAAATAAATATTCAATTCACACACTGGGACTGAGGGCCCTGCTCGCAAGTGCTTACAATCTATGAGGTAGAGGGGGTGACAAGAGGTAGCAGGGGTAGCAACGGACGTAGCATTGCTTGTACAATAAAACATAGTTTATGACACTGTCAGGACTCCTAGGACTATATACACACGTGGACAAAATTGTTGGTCCCCCTCCCTCGTTTAATGAAAGAAAAACCCACAATAGTCACAGAAATAACTTTAATCTAACAAAAGTAATAATATATAAAAATTCTATGAAAATGAACAAGTGAAAGTCAGACATTGCTTTCCAACCAGGCTTCAACAGAATTTTTTGAAAAAGAAAACTCATGAAACAGGCCTGGACAGAAATGAGGGTTCCCTTAATATTTAGTTGCACAACCTTTTGAGGCAATCCCTGCAATCAGACGATTCCTGTAACTGTCAATGAGACTTCTGCACCTCTCAGCAGGGATTTTGGCCGCTCCTCATGAGCAAACTGCTCCAGTTGTCTCGGGTGTGAAGGGCGCCTTTTCCAGACGACATATTTCAGCTCCTTCCAAAGATGCTCAATAGAATTTAGGTCCGGGCTCATAGAAGGCCACTTCAGAATAGTCCAATGTTTTCCTCTTAGCCATTCTTGGGGGTTTTTAGCTGTGTATTTTGGGTCATTATCCTGTTGTAAGACCCATGACCTGCGACTGAGACCAAGCTTTCTGACACTGGGCAGCACATTTCTCTCTAGAATCCCTTGATAGTCTTGAGATTTCATTGTACCCTGCACAGATTCAAGACACCCTGTGCCAGATGCAGCAAAGCAGCCCCAGAACATAACAGAGCCTCCTCCATGTGTCACAGTAGGGACAGTGTTCTTTTCTAGATAGGCTTCATTTTTCCATTTGTGAACATAGAGCTGATGTGCCTTGCCAAAAATTTTGATCTGTCCATAGGACATTCTCCCAGAAGCTTTGTGGCTTGTCAACATGTAGTTTGGCAAATTACTTTTGTCATATTCAAGTTATTTCTGTCACCATTGTGGGTTTTTTCTTTCATTAAACGAGGGGTAAAAACTATTTTGTCCACGTGTGTATATCTATAAAACATGGTAAGCAGAGGATACAGACTACTGGTTTAACCAAACACTGCGCTGACACCCGTTTTTATGCATATTAACATTTAAAACGCTCCAAAAATGATAGAATTACCCATTATAGCATTACACATTTATTAGGGAAATGTGTGTTCTTCTGGGGCTTTTTAGACACACATGGTAGTTATATTTAGAGATGAGCGAATCGAAGCTGCAGAAGTGTAATTTGATCCCAATTTCAGGAAATATTCGATTCGCATCGAATCCGAATTTTCTCACACTTCATGGTAACAATTCGCATTTAGTTCAAAATGGCTGCTCTAGATGGGGCAAGGAATTCTGGGAACGCGGGATCACCCACAATGCCATGCGTGCAGCCAATCATCAGCCAGCCCTGTGATGTCACATCCCTTTAACTCCTTTACAAGCGCACACGGCATGTTTGACCTCTGCATCCAAGGTGATAAATTCCCCCGATCGGTTATGGAGCAGGGTGTAACTGACAGCTAAGACCCTGCTCCATAACCGATCTGGGGTTTTAACAGCTTGGATGCAGCGATCAAACATGACCGTGGCATCCAAGGGGTTCAGCCATTTTGCCGCCCACCCTGGCTCTCTGCTACGATTTAATTCGGATCGAATAGAATCATCTCGCGAAATTCGGCGAAGTCGCCAAATTGAATTTTTGAATACTTTGCTCATCTCTAGTTATATTGCAAAAAGCAATGTTTTTGTAGAAAAATTAACCCATTTTGAAGGCTTGAAAGCGATAAGGGGCTTATTGTTATTTGGGAGACAAATTTGTGGCTGCGAGCAACTTGAAAAGTGATAAAGAATTGGCTTTTCAAATAAAAAGCCACCAAAATTGCTATCAATATTTGTTATAGGCAGCACTCTCCAGCTAGTAGAGGTGGGTGCACAATTCTACAGGCGGCTGTCCAGACCCCTCCACAATACTCAGATATCTGACAAGGATGGACAGCGCTCCGATATCTTTTGAGCTTGCTTATATTTAATTGACATGGTTTAAGAATCTATGTATAATACAAAGGAAATCCACATGTAGTATTTCACAATGATCAATAAATCTTATTATACAGCTTGTGAGCAACGTTTCGGGCACTGAAGGCCTTCATTAGGCAAGTTGCTGGTATCAAAAAGGCATGTGTCTAGAATAAAGGAGGGATCCCTGGAAGGTGACTCAGTATGATGTGTTATGAGGACCGAGGGCGGCTGTAGCTGTGACCTGTTAGGTGTTCAAACTCCATTAACACCACTGAACACCCCTTAGCCATAATACTTGAGGCAGGACAAGATAAAACTCCCGTGGTAAACTGGGCCAACTCCTTCCAATACTTTAAACCATTGGCCCATGGGGTCAGAGTTATCTTCTGGACCATAAGTGCACTCTAGAAACGACTATACCTGCTTGTGCAGCTGATGGGTGCCACCAACTTCCAGATACTGTACTGGGCCTGGCTGCTGCTGAGTGAGGTGGACTGGGAGCGGGCAGAGGCCATCTGGCAATTGTAGTGCTCTCCCTAAGTGCTGCGTCAAGCTTGGTATACAACCTGTCCTGATAATATTCTAATTTTGCTTCCACTTGGGAAGCAGGGAAGAATTCCTCCATTTTGTCTTTATACTGGGGGTCTAAGATCACTGCCATACAGTACTCATTCTTGTTCTTCGCCAGCACGGTTGGCATAATCATCATCATTATCATCTTCATCTTCTGGAATCAGATAAGGCTCAGCCTCTTCCCCTGGTTGTGTCTGTGACATATTATTATTATTATTATTATTATTATTATTATTATTGTTTATTTATATAGCACCATTAATTCCATGGTGCTTTACATTCGTGGATTTACATACAGTACACAAGATATACAAAACAGATAATACTATTAGTGATCACTGGTACAGTGGGATAGAGGGCCCTGCCCGAGAGGGCTTACAAAATATGAGGGAAGAGGGATAGAGACATAAGGTGACGGGAGAGACTATACAGATGGCGGTGTGGTGACAGTAGTGTTATTGGAGGCTGTACAGATGGCGGTGTGGTGACAGTAGTGTTATTGGAGGTTGTACAGATGGCGGTGTGGTGACAGTAGTGTTATTGGAGGTTGTACAGATGGCGGTGTGGTGACAGTAGTGTTATTGGAGGTTGTACAGATGGCGGTGTGGTGACAGTAGTGTTATTGGGGGTTGTAGGCCTTCCTGAATAGGGGAGTCTTCAGGGCCTTCTTGAAGCTTGTGACTGTGGGGGTCAGTCTTATGTGTCTTGGTAATGAGTTCCAGAGTATGGGGGATGCCCGGGAGAAGTCTTGGAGACAATTGTGTGAGGAGCGGATGAGAGCAGAGCGGAGTAGGAGGTCTTTGGAGGATCGGAGGTGACGTGCGGGCAGGTAGCGGGAGATTTGGTCGGAGATATATGGAGGGGAAAGGTTGTGGATGGCTTTGTATGTCAGCGTTAGTAGTTTGAACTCTATTCGCTGGGCGATGGGTAGCCAGTGGAGTGATTGGCAGAGGGGGCGGCCGATGAAGAACGGGGGGGAGAGGTGTATTAAGCGAGCAGCACAGTTTAATGTGGACTGGAGGAGGGCGAGAGTTCTGGGAGGCCATGGAGGAGAGTGTTACAGTAGTCTAAGCGGGAGATTATGAGGGCGTGGACTAGCATCTTTGTAGTTTCAGGGGTGAGGAAGGAGCGGATTCGGTGGATATTCTTGAGTTGGAGGCGGCAGGAGGTGTTAAGGGTTTGAATATGAGGCTTGAAGGATAGAGTCTAGGGTTATCCCAAGGCAGTGGGCCTGTGGGACTGGTCCCCATGATATCAAGGTCCCCATCTGCCTCCAAGTCTTCCAGTCTAGGAGTCCCAGTTCCTCTACCATAATGACCCGGATCCTCATCCTCCTCCATCAACACAGGGTGATGACATTGACTAAGAGGTAGAAACTGTTCCTCCTTGTGAAGAATATCACCTTGCCAAGCCTCTTGGCCTACCTGCGATCACCCTTCGTAACCTTCCACTCACAACCCGTGAGCGGACAGAGTTCGTAGGATAGAATGAAACGAGCTGTATTTTATATATTTAATAACCCAAGTGGGTCGGTAATAATTAATAGCATATACAGAAATATACAATATTAATATGATCAAGCATAAACATACGAGCAAAATGCGATGATACAGCACATAAAACAAAAATGGAAATAAAGTATAGAGGAATACCAGACCTCAGTCTCTTAGCTGTGTCTCTTTCAGGCTCCACACAAAGACAAAAGACCTCTCTCAACCTCAGTGTGAGACCCTCCCCAGCTCCAACCTTCACCCCCCTTTTGGACATCTGGGATATCACACTGACGATGGTATGCACATAAAACCACTGGAGCGAATTAACCACCAATGTAAACACAGCTCTACATTCCTACAGATATGTGACTGATACGAATAAAGAATGATACATAAATTGAGGGTCTCATCATCACACTCCTCTTCCATCCCTCATTGCATGAGTGTAAGGATTTTCTGTAAGATATACAATAGAGGGATCACATCAGTGATGTTGCAGTCATCCCTGCTGACAAATTTGGTGGCTTCTTCAAAGGGCTTGAGAACCCTGCACACTTTCCATATGACACATGCCACACATCAGGAATGATATAGTAAGGGTCTTACCAAACGAAGCAATACCCTGACACTACTGCAGGGGACTGGGAAAAAGGACAGAGACAAGTGAGCCCTAATCTCACCCCAGCCACTGTCCCTTCCTATTGCCACAGTTACCCTAAATGGTAAAAGGACAACCTGAAGACAAGCCCTATACTGGGTAAGTGACACAGAGAACAGGACAAGACAAAAACAACACAGAAGCAGAGTGAGCAAGCCAAGGGGTCAGTAACAAACGAGCAAAGCAGTACAAAGTCAAAATCCAAAAGAATAGACAAAAGGCAAGCCAAAGGGTCAGAGAATCAAGTAACAAAGTATCAAGGAGTATAGAAAGAGAGCAGGCAAAACACAAGTGTAATAACCGGCAACTTGCAGAGAAATGACATCCTGTATATAGAAAGTCTGGGCCCAGCCACAGATCTGATAGGTACACAGGCTGTCAATCACACAGGCCAGGAAGAGATTAACTCTATGCAGTCCAGAGAGAAATGTTCAGACACGGGTGGGGCCGGAAATCCATTACACTGACTAGGACCATGTTCAGACTGAGCAGCAAGAAACTTACATAAGGAACCAAACTGAACACGCCTCCTTCGCCACAGCGTGCGAGCGGAGGGCGGCGCCGAGACCCGAAACGGCAGAGACGTTACAGATATAGCATCCAAAAGAGAAAATAATGCCACACAAATCAAGTAAATAAATCCAAATAGTTTTATTATAAACACAAAAATCCTGATTAAAAATATTAAAACCATAGCAAGTCGAGGTCACAGCATATCACGATTCTAAATACATATATAATGATTAGAGATGAGTGAATTTCTCAAAAGTTCGATTCTGCAGTTCGATTCGAATTTCCAAAAAAATTCGATCTGGATTAATTTGCGGTGAAAATAATTAAAAAACACCTATTTCCTGGCTTCAGAGAGCCTGCATAGTGATGTAGAACACTGTGACTTGCAGTAACACGCATAAGGAGCCTACTGTGGTAGTGACACAATACTGTGAGTCAGTATGACACGCACATGACAGGTGTCACTCTTAGACCCACTGCACACTTCACTTATTTGGCCAGTTACGGGGCCAAAACTGACCAACTAAGTCAAGTGTGAACTCAGCCTTACAGGTCCATGTTAGTGCCAGGTAGAAAGAACCGTGCAGAGGCCCAACATCCTACTGTAGTGTGAAAGAGCGCACTACTTTTGCACAGTCGTCTGCCAATTCCACATAGATGTGTCGTAAGAGTGGCAAAGTGAAATAATGTGGAATTGGCAGCAGCATGAGGAGGCCACAGAGTGGCAAGACGACATAATGTGGAGGTGGCAGGAGCATGAGGAGGCCATACAGTAACCCAGTGGCAGCAGCATGAGGAGTTCACAGAGTGACCCAGTGGCAGCGGCATGAGGAGGCCACAGAGTGACCCAGTGGAATTGGCATGAGGAGGACATATAGTGACCCAGTGGCAGCAGCATGAGGAGTACACAGAGTGACCCAGTGAAAGCGGCATGAGAAGGCCATACAGTGACCCGGTGGCAGCGGCATGAGGAGGACATACAGTGACCCAGTAGCAGCGGCATGAGGAGGACATACAGTGACCCAGTAGCAGCGGCATGAGGAAGACATACAGTGACCCAGTGGCAGTGGCATGAGGAGTAAACAGAGTTACCCAATGTAAGCGCATGAGAAGGACATACAGTGACCCAGTGACAACATGGAGGTGTCAGCAACCTTAGTAGGCCATACAGTCACCCAGTGGCAGAGTGCGGAGGTGGCAGCAGCTTGAGTAGGCCACAGAGTGGCAAGGTGATATAATGTGGAGGTAGCAGCAGCCTTAGGAGGCCATACAGTGACCCAGTGTGGTGAGGCAGCATGGATCATTTAATCTTCTGCATCAGGAATTGGTGGGTGGAAATCGTCGTCCTCCTCATCTCCCTCTTTCTGTTCCGGTTACTTCTGCTCCTCCTCTCCACCCATTTGGCTACACATTGTTTGTGCTCCAATGTCCTCCTCATCCTCCTCCAGTTCAGCCCCCACAGGGCTCATGTGGCCGTGAGATGTAGGCACCACATCTCCAGTCCCCTGACCAGCCAGATTGAAAAGCATCTTTTCCAGGATGTGAATCAGTGGAATGACGTTGTTCATCCCGTAGTCCTGGCAACTGACTAACAAAGTGGCCTCCTCAAAGGGAACGAGCAAACGGCAGGTGTCGCGCATGAGATGCTACTGACTAACGTTAAAGTTACACAGAGGAGTATCTCTGTCCACTTGGATCATCAAGAAATTGTTTATGGCTTTTCTGTGTTCGTACAGTCGGTCCAACATATGGAGGGTTGAATTCCAATGGGTGGAAACATCGCATATCAGCCTATGTTGTGGGAGGCCGTTCTGCCGCTGCAGCTCAAGGAGGGTGTGCTTGGCCGTGTACGAGTGGCTGAAGTGCATGCAAAGTCTCCTTGACACTTTTAGGATATCTTCCAGATGAGTGGAACACTTAAGGAAACGCTTGACAACCAGATTGAACACGTGCGCTATGCAGGGTGCATGGCTCAGCCCTCATGATGCAGGGCCGACACCATGTTCTTCCTGTTGTTGGTCACCATTGTTCTGATTTTAAGTTCCCTTGGAAAAAGCCAGGATTCGATTTCTTGATTGAGGACACGGAGCAGTTCCTCCCCTGTGTGACTTTGTTCGTCCAGGCAAACAAGATGTAGAACAGCGTGACACCGCTGTGCCCTGCACATATGGTATGCTGGAGGAGCACTGGGAATTGTCCATGCAGTGGAGGCTGAGGAAACAGTGGAGGAGAACAAGGTTGAAGCGGTGTCACCTGGCCAAATTGCTGGTGACAAGGCGACAGTGTGGAGTTGGCAGCAACATGAGGAGGACACAGAGTGGCAAGGCAACATAATGTGAAGTTGGCAGCAGCATGAGTAGGCCATACAGTGACCCAGTGGCAGAGGTGAAGGTGTCATCAGCCTTAGGAGGCCATACAGTGACCCAGTGTCAGAGTGACCCAGTGGAAGCAGCATAAGGAGGACATACAATGACATTGTGGAGGTGTTAGCAGTCTTAGGAGGCCATAGAGTGACTCAGTGGAAGAAGCATGAGGAGGACATACAGTGACCCAGTGACATTGTGGAGGTGGCAGCAGCCTTAGTAAGGCCATACAGTGACCCGTTAACAGAGTGTGGAGGTATCTGCAGCCTTAAGAGGCCATACAGTGACCCATTGTCAGAGTGACCCAGTGGAAGCAGCATGAGGAGGACATACAGTGACCCAGTGACATCATGGAGGTGTCAGCAACCTTAGTAGGCCATACAGTGACCAGTAGCAGAGTGAGGAGGTGGCAGAAGCGTGACTAGGCCACAGAGTGACAAGGTGATATAATGTGGAGGTAGCAACAGCCTTAGGAGGCCATATAGTGACTCAGTGGCAGAGTGAGGAGGTGGCAGCAGCGTGAGAAAGACATATAGTGACCCAGTAGCAGAGTGAGGAGGTGGCAGCAGCGTGAGTAGGCCACAGAGGAGCAAGGTGATATAATGTGGAGGTAGCAACAGCCTTAGGAGGCCATACAATGACCCAGTGGCAGAGTGAGGAGGTGGGAGCAGCGTGAGGGGGCCATACAGTGACACATTTCACCTTCTGCCCACAGATTGAACATATGGCCATGTTCACCTCCCCCGGCGGCTTAACAAAAAACTGCCACACCGCCGAGTGATTTTACCCCCAACACTCCGCACTAACTGACTGCTACCATCACTGCCTCGGTGAACCCCTGCACCACTGCTTTCCGGACAGGTAGGCTGCTGCGAAGTGGGTGGTCTACCCTGGAAACGTTTAGCTTCCGACCTCCTACTGCTGCCACCCTCCTGACTCCGCTGCTGCCTCATGCGCAAGCTGCAACCCTTTTCTCCTGATGACAATGAAACCCCTTCATCACCCAACTCCCAATTACGATCAGCTACATCGTCATCCACTACTGTCTGCAGGTCACTGATGTTCTCCTCAACACCAGCTCCCACGCCACTCTCTTCATCACTACTTGTCCACCTACTGGAGGAAGCGGCAGATGTCTCCTCCACATCTTTGCTGAGCAGTAGCTGCTGACTGTCCTCTAGTACCTCCTCCTCACTGTACAGTGGATCTGAGCCCACAGCATAGAGTAAGGGAGCGTTCACACTATCGTTGGTGTCCGTCAGTAGTGTCCGTGGCTATTGTCCGTTACAAGATTTTAGCTATGGACACTAGTTGAACCGTCAGAAATCCGTTAAAATTTCCATTCATTTCAATGGGTTTTTATATTGTGTCCGTTAGTTTCCGTTAGTGTCCGTTTACACCAAATACGTCAGAAGTCCGTTATTTTTTCACGGACAAAAAATCCTACATGCAGGACTTTTTGTCCGTTTGAAAAAAAAACGGATTCTTGATGGACAGCAAGTGTCCGTTATTTTTTTAACATTGAAGTCTATGGGTAACGGACTTATAACGGACAGTAACTGATAGCCATCAGTTACTGTCCATTATTTTATGTCCGTTTACTTTCCCTGCGCATGCTCAGAAAGGAGAAAACAAAAAAAAAAAAAAACTAGCAGTGTTAGAGGACATTTCGTGTCCTCAGGCACATGCGGTTTTACATACCGCTAGAAAGCCGACAGCGCGCTGAATTCAGCACACTGCCGGCTTTCCCGGTATGTGCCCCGGGGCTGGAGAGATTGGCGGTGTAATGTTTTACTGTTAGAAGGGCGCTGCGAGGAAGTCCCTCCATGACACTTCTCTTTGTTCAGAGACTTGTACTGAGGGGGGCGTTCCTCACAGCTTGAGCGTCATCGCTGGGCTGTAAGGAACGCCCCCTCTCTCTGTTCTCGTCTATAGCCGGGTACTGTCAGAGGAACGCCCTCCCTGACACTTCTGTTCCTTTATAGCGCTGTATGAGGGGGCGTTCCTCACAGCTGAGCGTCATCACTGGCCTGTAAGGAACGCCCCCTCTCTCTGTACTGGTCTATAGCCCTGTACTGTCACAGGGGGCGTTCCTTACTGCCCGGCGATGACGCTGAGCTGTGAGGAACGCCCCCCTCAGTACAGCGCTATGGACGAACGAGAAGTGTCAGGGAGAGAGTTCCTAACAGCGCCCTTCAAACAGTAAGTAAAGTAAAACATGCCGATATCTCCAGCCCCGGGGCACATACCGGGAAAGCTGGCAGTGAGCTGAATTCAGCGTGCTGTCGGCTTTCTAGCGGTATGTGAAATTAAAAAATGGACACTACCTGATGCTCATCAGTTAGGGTCCGTTATGATAGGTGTCCGTTTATTTTTTTTTAACGGACACCTTCATAAAGGACTCCAACGGTAGTGTGAACCCTGCCTAATTCTCTAGCTGAGGGAACAGAAAAGGACAGACACAGGTTGAGGACAGGCGAGGGCACAGGGCCTGCTGCCGGGCCATGCCAACTAAGGGTTGTGTCTGACGAACCCACCGACTCTTGGCTGGGGGTGTCTGATGTGACTTGGGATGAAGTGGATGACCGAGTCAACCAGTCTACAACCGTTGGGTTACTGGTCAAGACACGACCGCTACCTGACACTGGGAGCTCAGGCCTCTGTAAGTGACCCCTGCTGCCACGTCCCCTTACTCTGCGACCTTTGCCTGCGCCAGAAACATTTAGGCCTGTGGCCCTCCCCTATACATGGCCTCTCGCTTCTCTGTCTAACATACTGTTCGATGAAAAAACGTAATTGCAAAGGAAATAAATACAGAGCCAATTTTCTACTTTGAAGAGAACGGTGAATATGCCCCTCATTTCTTTCCCCACTAATGAACACCTATAAAAAAAAAAGCATGATAAAGGCAGAGATTAGTGGCTAAGAATTATTGATTTTTGCCAATACTGTATTGAGAAATGGCGAATATGGTCGTTATGTCTTTCCCCACTAATAAACACCTTTAAATAAGTGTTAGGATAACAGCAAACTGCACAGATCAGTGGCTATTATTGAATTTTGCCACTACTGTATAGAGAAATGGCTTGTAATTTTATACTCTGAACAAAATGGCGAATATGCCCAACACTAATAAATGACTTGTTTCCACACTAATAAATGACTTGAAAAAGGCGTTAGAACAGATGACTGTAGAGATAACTGGATAAGAATTCAGTTTTCTTTGCCACAATGGTACTGACAAATGACCTGTAATGTTATGCTTTGGAAGAACAGTGAATAAGCCTCTTATAATAAACGCTTTGAAAAAGGCGATTATTACAGATAAGTGCAGATATTAGTGGATGATAATTCACTGTTTTTTGCTGTACTGCACTGCAAAAGGCTTGTTGTGTTCCACCTTGAAGACACAGATATGAGTAATGAGCAGCAGTATAACGGCAGTGAGTGCTGCAATGCTGTAAATGCAACAACCTGAAATTCTTCTCTCAATTCCTCCCTATCCTTCCCCTACACTTGTAATCCTCTTTCCCTGAACTTCTATATGTTTTCTAAGTCTTTCCCTAGCTCCTGCTGATGTCTGTCCCTACAGTAAGAGCGATGTGGTTTTTATAGGGCTGTGACATCACAGGGCTGGCTGGCTGCTGATTAGCTGCACGCATGGCATTGTGGGTGATCCCGCGCTCCCAGAGTCCTTTGCCCCTTGTCCTAACATGTGCGGTGGCCATTTTCTAAAAAAATGTGATTCGATGCATCGCAGCGTGAGGAAATCTGAAATCGTGGCGAATCAAAGATTTCCTGAAATTCGGATCGAATTTCACTTCCGCAGCTTCAATTTGCTCATCTCTAATAATGATGTTTAATATTGCACATGTCATATACAAAAGATAAAGTGCACTGTGTATATATAAATATATGTAAACAAAATCACAACGTGTTTGGCCTATGTCTTACTGCAGGTTAGATGTTCCTGGGAAACCACTGTCCAAATATCACCCTGCATATGTATAAAGACCCTCTCAGTCCACATTCACATTACATAGAAGGAAAATGTTGTCAGAGATATCAATCCCGGAAACACAATATGTAAACCAAGCATTGTAACGTAAATAGACACTAGCCAAAGATAAGCAAAAAGATGTATACCGTGAAGCATCGCGGGCGTTAACCCACGACACCTCGGTCAAAGCTGACTGAGGCCCCATTTTGCCGGGGATCGCTGGCCCCTGGAGCAAGATCCAGAGCCGGCATCCCATTGGCATGACAGCCAGGAGCCTATTGAAGGTTCTCAGGCTTGTCTGCCATTCATTTGTCAGGTTACTTTATGCAGCCTGTCATACAAATGCCGGTATTTTGCAATGCATTAGTGATCACACCCATAGGGGGTCTGATAAATGCAAAAAAAAAGTTAATAAAAGTAAAATTAAGAATATTAAAAATTCAAATCACCCTTTCCCTACACATATACAAATAAAAGTACTTAACCCATTCCATGCCTCGGTCAATTTTTGTTTTTGCATTTCCGGTTTTCCCTCTCCCCATTCCAAGAGTCATAATTTTTTAATTTTTCAGTCACATGAAGGCTTATTGTTTGCGGGTCTAATTGTACTTTGTAATGGCCCATTCAATATCCTGTACAATGTACTGGGAAGCTGGAAAAAAATTCTGAATGAGGTGGAATTGGAAAAAAAATGCATTTGTGCCAAATTCTTATGGGTTTAATTTTTACGATATTCACTATGTGGTAGTAATGACCTGTTACCTGTATTGTGTGGGTCAGGACGATCACGGCGATACCAAATTTATATCGTATTTCTAATGGTTTGATACCTTTTTTCAGACCACCCCCTTCCCCCAGGGACCTTGAACCCTAGGGGGGTCTGATCTTTCATACTATTCACTGCAATACTAAAATTTGTAGGGAATAGTAAAATCCATTCACTTCTATTACACGCTGCCTCTGATATACTGACAAGTCTGTCATAGCAACTGATCGCTGCCCTCGATTCGGATTCAGAGGGCGACGATCAGTCAGTGATGGCGGCACCCATGGCAGCTGCGTAATTTAGATGCCGCGGTCGTGTTTAACCACGGTATCTAAAGTGTTAACAGCTGCGATCAGTGTCGGCACTGATCACAGCTGTTAGCGGCGGGTGCTGACTGTATTATACTAATGCCAATTCTAAAAACCTAAAAAATATTTTCCTTGTACAGTACACGCCATAGCGGGAAAAAAAAAAATCAAAATTGTCGAACGTTTTTTCGCTGTTTTACCCCTAATAAAAATTTGAATAAAAAGTGATCAAAGCAATAGACATTCCCCAAAATGGTGTAACTGAAAAGTACACCTGGATCAGCAAAAAAAAAAAAAAAAAAAAAAAAAGACTCCCTATGCATCCCCGTACACGGAAATCTAAAAAAGTTATATGGCGACTTCAAGAAAAAAAAATTTTTTTCAAAGTTTTAGATCTTTGTTAAGGGGTTAAAATGCAAATAAATCCATATAAATTTGATATCCTCAGAATCGTACCAAAACATAGAATACAGGCGACATATAGAATACAGGCGACATAAGGCATACAGGGGACATATGGCATACAGATGACATGTCATTTTGGCTGCAGAGTGAATGCCGTAAAAACAAAGCATGTAAGAAAGTTGCACAAATGCAGTTTTTCTCCAATTCCACCCTATTGTGAATTATTTTCCAGCTTCCCAGTACATTGTACAGAATAATAAATGGCACCATTATGAAGAACAATTTGTCCCACATACAGTACATTACACCCTAATATGGCTCAGTGAACAGAAAAATAAAAAAGTTATGGGTTTGGAAGGCGGGGAGTCAAAAAATATCGAAAAATGTCACCGACGGGAAGGGGTTAAAATATCGGCATTCGCAGACAACTTCTTGCTCTTTGTCACTCAACCATTGACCACACTCCCTCACCTTCTCTGTGAAACGGCCACCTACAGTTTTTTCAGTAATTATAAACTCAATCTCTCTAGAAGCCCTGCTGTCGATATCTCTCTACCCCTTCCCTGGTCCACTCTCGTCGTTCTGCCTTCCCGTTCACTTGGTCACCTGAAGCCATTAATTACCGGGGTGTATATCTCCCATGCTCTCTTTCTGACACCTACTCTTTGAATTTTCTTCCCTTCCTCCGCACCCTATACTCTGATCTCACGCGCTGGGACACAAAAGGTTTTTTGTGGCTCGGGTGTATAAACGTACTGAAAATAAACATCCTCATCAGGTTTTTTTACCTCTTCCAAATAATCCCGATTGTCCTCGCTAGAGTTCTTCTCTTTGGTTCAGAGAACGTTTTCTAAGTTTATTTGGGCCGCAAAGCCTCCTAGAATTGCCAAATGCATTATGTTAAGGCTGAAACAGAGGCTTGGCAGTCTCAGACTGCTTACAGTACTACCTGGCTATGGTTGCTTTGCAAATCCTGGATTGGTACCATTTTGCTCACTCCAAACTCTGGGTTGCCCTCGCCCTCTCACGACTCTTCCATGGCTACATAAACGCCACTGATCAGACAGGGCTACTCTGGATATTCCGTATGTGGCACGTCACGTCCTCGGCACATGTAAAACGTACTGCATTATCACTCGCTTATTTGCGATGATGGCCTGTTGACTCCTGTCTCGGCCAACCCAGATTTCCCAGTTGCCCTACACTCTCCTTTTCTCTCCCGGACACATACCACTTAGATTTCATCAGGTCCTATCCCCGTCTTCCCTCCTCCCTTACTCTGATTTGCTTGATCCAAAAGACAGAGACCTTAGTTCCCATTGGCAGTATGTTCAACTACATTACCTGTGCACCTCTCTGATGAGATTGCACAATCTCTATAGGCCTCTATAGGCCTCTCCTACCATTCGAAAACCTTTGTACCTCTCCCTCAATGCCTCCACAGCCCATAGGTCTCATTTATAATTTGTTTCTGGATGCACTAGTAGATCAGTTAGCAGTATATATGGCTGGCTGGGAGAGAGAACTGGGAGTTTCCTTTCCACTGAATGTGTGGCGCACTGCCTTCCAATTCTGCCATAAATTTTCCATCCATGCTACCGGGGTAGCAGCGGTAGCAGCTGCCACAGGGCCCGTCTGCGCTTCCCATTCTGCTGAGGTGGAGGTGACTGTGAGCAGGAGCGGGGATTGTTAAGTGAGGCCGCGGGCCTCATAATAATTGTTGATGGGTGGTCCACAATGGGGCATAATACTGTGTGCAGGGGCCACTATGGGACATAATATTGTGTGCAGGGGCCACTATGGGACATAATAGTGTGTGCAGGGGCCACTATGGGACATAATACTGTGTGCAGGGGTCACTATGAGACATAATACTGTGTGCAGAGGCCACTATAGGCCATAATAAAGTGTGTAGGGGCCATTATGGGGCATAATAGTGTGTGCAGGGACCACTATGGGGCATAATAATGTGTTTGGGGGGCCACTATGGGGCATAATACTGTGTGCAGGGGCCACTATGGGGCATAATACTGTGTGCAGGGGCCACTGTGTGGCATAATACTGTGTGCAGGGGCCACTATGGAGCATAATACTGTGTGCAGGGGCCACTATGGAGCATAATACTGTGTGCAGGGGCCACTATGGAGCATAATACTGTGTGCAGGGGCCACTATGGAGCATAATACTGTGTGCAGGGGCTACTATGGGGCATAATACTGCGTGCAGGGACCGCTATGGGGCATAATAGTGTGTTCATATAATTTTCCAAATTTCTTTATTTTATAATTTCATGTTAATTCTTTAAATATTTGTTATCATTATTTTTTTTTCAGATAAAAATATATTTTAGATATATTATAATTTTTTTTATTTTTATAATTTTTGTATTTATATTTTATTTGTGTTTTATATTATATTATACATACATAAAATTCATGGCCAAGTTATCAATTACTTGTGTGTTTATACATAGGAAACCAGGCTTATATTGATAAATACAGATGTATATACATGATATATATAACTCTCTGTGCTGCACCTACTGTCCCTCTTTCCATTATGTAATATGCCACACAAAGGCATTGATAGTTTTGCGCAGGTGTGGTGTAGCTCCTTGTTAAAATGTTAAAGATGGTCAACTGAGATCGTGAATGAACAAACTGAACATGTGCAAATTTATTTTCAGAATTTATGGTGTACTACGCATGCACAAGATCGTAATGTAATGAATGAAGCAAACTCCCGGAACTTATGGTGTATTATCTGCACAGAGGAGCCCTGAATGTGTCATACATTATGTATTATAGATATATAGTCCTAGGAGCCCTGACAGTGTCATACACTATGTATTATAGATATATAGTCCTAGGAGTCCTGACAGTGTCATACACTATGTATTATAGATATAGTCCTAGGAGCCCTGACAGTGTCATACACTATGTATTATAGATATAGTCCTAGGAGCCCCGACAGTGTCATACACTATGTATTATAGATATATAGTCCTAGGAGTTCTGATAGTGTTATACACTATGTATTATAGATATATAATCCTAGGAGTCCTGACAGTGTCATACACTATGTATTATAGATATGTCATATTTCTCTTCCAACATTATCACTTCCAGTTCCTCCATCTTGTTAGTGAGACTTCTGGCGTTAGTATACATACAGTACAGACCAAAAGTTTGGACACACCTTCTCATTCCAAGAGTTTTCTGTATTTTCATGACTATAAAAATTGTAGATTCACACTGAAGACATCAAAACTATGAATTACCACATGTGGAATTATATACTTAACAAAAAAGTGTGAAACAACTGAAAATATGTCTTATATTCTAGGTTCTTCAAAGTAGCCACCTTTTGCTTTGATTACTGCTTTGCACACTCTTGGCATTCTCTTGATGAGCTTCAAGAGGTAGTCACCTGAAATGGTTTTCACTTCACAGGTGTGCCCTGTCAGGTTTAATAAGTGGGATTTCTTGCCTTATAAATGGGGTTGGATCCATCAGTTGTGTTGTTCAGAAGTCAGGTGGATACACAGCTGATAGTCCTACTGAATGGAGTGTTAGAATTTGTATTATGGCAAGAAAAAAGCAGCTAAGTAAAGAAAAACCAGTGGCCATCATTACTTTAAGAAATGAAGGTCAGTCAGTCCGAAAAATTGGGAAAACTTTGAAAGTGTCCCCAAGTGCAGTGGCCAAAACCATCAAGCGCTACAAAGAAACTGGCTCACATGAGGACCGCCACAGGAAAGGAAGACCAAGAGTCACCTCTGCTGCGGAGGATAAGTTCATCCGAGTCACCAGCCTCAGAAATGGCAGGTTAACAGCAGCTCAGATTAGAGACCAGGTCAATGCCACACAGAGTTCTAGCAGCAGACACATCTCTACAACATCTGTTAAGAGGAGACTGTGTGCAGCAGGCCTTCATGGTAAAATAGCTGCTAGGAAACCACTGCTAAGGACAGGCAACAAGCACAAGAAGAACACAAGGAATGGACATTAGACCTGTGGAAATCTGGGCTTTGGTCTGATGAGTCCAAATTTGAGATCTTTGGTTCCAACCACCATGTGTTTGTGCGACGCAGAAAAGGTGAAGGAATGGACTCTACATGCCTGGTTCCCACCGTGACGCATGGAGGAGGAGGTGTGATGGTGTGGGGGGCTTTGCTGGTGACACTGTTGGGGATTTATTCTGAACCAGCATGGTTACCACAGCATCTTGCAGAGGCATGCTATTCCATCCGGTTTGCGTTTAGTTGGACCATCATTTATTTTTCAACAGGACAATGACCCCAAACACACCTCCAGACTGTGTAAGGGCTATTTGACCAAGAAGGAGAGTGATGGGGTGCTACGCCAGATGACCTGGCCTCCACAGTCACCAGACCTGAACCCAATCCAGATGGTTTGGGGTGAGCTGGACCTCAGAGTGAAGGCAAAAGGGTCAACAAGTGCTAAGCATCTGTGGGAACTCCTTCAAGACTGTTGGAAGACCATTTCAGGTGACTACCTCTTGAAGCTCATCAAGAGAATGCCAAGAGTGTGCAAAGCAGTAATCAAAGCAAAAGGTGGCTACTTTGAAGAACCTAGAATATAAGACATATTTTCAGTTGTTTCACACTTTTTTGTTAAGTATATAATTCCACATGTGTTAATTCATAGTTTTGATGCCTTTAGTGTGAATCTACAATTTTTATAGTCATGAAAATGCAGAAAACTCTTGGAATGAGAAGGTGTGTCCAAACTTTTGGTCTGTACTGTACATCTCATGGATTTATCATTATCTCTACTCTTCCACTGCCTACTGACTGTTCTCACCCCTCCCCCCGCTCCACCCCCAATTACATTATTTAGCCCTCTTTCCATTTCTACACTATCATTCCCTCTACATCTGTTACCCTCCCCCCAGTCCCTAGTTTAAACACTCCTCTAGCCATCTTCTCCCCCAGCACATCTGCCCCCTCCCCATTGAGGTGCAGCCCATCCCTACCATAGGACCTGTAGCCCACAGCAAAGTCGGCCCAGTTCTCCAGGAACCCAAACCCCTCCTTCCTACACCAGCTCTTGAGCCACTTGTTTACCTCCCTAATCTCCCGCTGCCTTTCCTATGTGGCTTGCGGTACAGGGAGTATTTCTGAAAACACCACCTTGGAGGTCCTTGCTTTCAGCTTTCTCCCTAGATCCCTGAAATCATTTTTAAGGACCTTACACCTACCACTAGCTTTGTCATCTGTGCCAACGTGCACCATGACCACTGGATCCACCCCAGCCCCACCCAGTAATCTATCAACCCGATCTATGATGTGTCGAACTCGAGCGCCAGGAAGGCAACACACCGTACGGCGATCCCGGTCTGTGTGACAGATTGTCCTGTCTGTTCCCCTAATAATTGAATCCCCGACTACCAGCACCTGTCTAGGCTTCTCTGCACTCCTATCCCCCTTCTTACTGGAGCAGACATTCCCCTGGCGGTCAGAGGAAGTGTCTTACTGCAGCAGTGTTACCCCTGTACTGACACCCCCAGCAGTGTTACCCCTGTACTGACACCCCCAGAAGTGTTACCCATGTACTGTCACCCCCCGGAGTGTTACCCCTGTACTGTCACCTCCCAGCAGTGTTCCCCTGTACTGTCACCCCCAGCAGTGTTACCCCTGTACTGTCACCCCCCGGAGTGTTACCCCTGTACTGTCACCTCCCAGCAGTGTTACCCCTGTACTGACACCCCCAGCAGTGTTACCCCTGTACTGTCACCTCCCAGCAGTGTTACCCCTGTACTGTCACCTTCCAGCAGCGTTACCCCTGTACTGTCACTTCCCAGCAGTGTTACCCCTGTACTAACATCCCCCTCATCTGCCAATTTAGCAAACTTGTTGGGGTGTGCCAGTTCAGGACTAACCTCCCTGGCACTCTTCCCTCTACCCCGCTGCTTTCTGTCACCCAGCTAGCTGCCTCATGTGCCTGCCCCTCCATGCTACCATCCCCCTCTGCACTTACCCCAACAAACTCCTTTCCAAGTTATCAATGGATCTCAGTCTTGCAATTTGCTCATTTAGATCCATGATCTGGGCTTCCAAATGTGCAACGTGCTTACATCTTGAACAGCAGTACGCCCCCTCAAGTGGCTGCTGAAGCAGAGAATACATGCTGCAAGACGTACACTGGACCGCATTGGTAAGCACGGAGCACATCTTATCTGATGGAGATTTTTTTTTTGTAAAGTCCCTGAATCTAAAGTCACTTAATCTTAAATCACACTTAGATCAAACACACTTGTGATCAAACCACACTCGCCAGCTCACACACTCGCTTTATACTTAGCTTTTAAAGCTGCTCCAAGTTGCAGAAAAAGCTGCCGCTGATTCCTCTGATTGCAAAGGGAATGCACCCAGCAAACAGCAGCAATTTATCCCCTCTTAATTAGGTAACAAGCTACAGCTGCCTACCTGTGTATCACACGGGAGACTTTCCCCTAAACAAAAAATAAACTTATATGATTATAAAAGTAACAGTACCCCTCTATACACCCCTGAACACAGTATAGTTAATACAGTAGCTACTTGTATAATCTGTAGTACTTTTATATCTTGCTATGCAATGTACAATAAAAGTTATGGACTCAAATGCACACACTAACCACGTATACTTGTCACTTAATCTTAAGTCACGCTTAGCTCAAACACACTTGTGATCAAACCACACTCGCCAGCTCACACACTCGCTTTATATTTAGATTTTAAAGCTGCTCCAAGTTGCAGACAAGGCTGCCGCTGATTCCTCTGATTGCATTGTATTATAGATATATAGTCCTAGAAACCTTGACAGTGTCATACACTATGTATTATAGATATATAGTCCTAGGAGCCCTGACACTGTCATACACTATGTATTATAGATATATAGTCCTAGGAGCCCTGACAGTGTCATACACTATGTATTATAGATATATAGTCCTAGGAGCCCTGACAGTGTCACACACTATGTATTATAGATATATAGTCCTAGGAGCCCTGACAGTGTCACACACTATGTATTATAGATATATAGTCCTAGGAGTCCTGACAGTGTCACACACTATGTATTATAGAGATATAGTCCTAGGAGTCCTGACAGTGTCACACACTATGTATTATAGATATATAGTCCTAGGAGCCCTGACAGTGTCACACACTATGTATTATAGATATATAGTCCTAGGAGCCCTGGCAGTGTCATACACTATGTATTATAGATATATAGTCCTAGGAGCCCTGACAGTGTCATATACTATGTATTATAGATATATAGTCCTAGGAGCCCTGGCAGTGTCATACACTATGTATTATAGATATATAGTCCTAGGAGCCCTGGCAGTGTCATACACTATGTATTATAGATATATAGTCCTAGGAGCCCTGGCAGTGTCATACACTATGTATTATAGATATATAGTCCTAGGGGTCCTGACAGTGTCATACACTATGTATTATAGATATATAGTCCTAGGAGCCCTGGCAGTGTCATACACTATGTATTATAGATATATAGTCCTAGGAGCCCTGACAGTGTCATATACTATGTATTATAGATATATAGTCCTAGGAGCCCTGGCAGTGTCATACACTATGTATTATAGATATATAGTCCTAGGAGCCCTGGCAGTGTCATACACTATGTATTATAGATATATAGTCCTAGGAGCCCTGGCAGTGTCATACACTATGTATTATAGATATATAGTCCTAGAAGCCTTGACAGTGTCATACACTATGTATTATAGCTATATAGTCCTAGAAGCCTTGACAGTTTCATATGACACTATAAAACATAGTGTATGACAGGGTTTAGTGGTGCAAGTCATCATTGGTGTACCTGGGGTGTGGCTGAGCCTACCAGAGCACCCATTGATGTCTGAGGTTAACACCCAGGACCATCCACTAATGTAAAGAATGACAGGGCCGGATGTGAAGCTGATACAGGTGAAAAGGGTGCTCTGGGAAATATGGCCAGGCCCAGTCTCATGGCACGGGAACAGCTTTTTTGCATTTGTATTATAAAGCCGATATCCTCAGTATGTTCACAATAACCACCCCTACAAAGGCATATAACCATCCCTAAAGAACCTGCCCAGGATCAGATCACTAGTAGCGCAGCTGCCAGATTCAGTAGGCTCAGAGGCGCTATCCCTAATAGACTAGTAGGTGAGAGATGAAGAATTTCTGCTGATCATAAACCCAGTACTGAGCCTTGTGGCTCCCACTTCTCCCAGTGCAAAACCTTGTGGTCCCCATTGCTTACAGGACAGATCTGTCTGGCCCCCCGACTGCACCCAGTACAGAACCATGTGGACTTCACTGCTCTTATTACCGAACCTTCTGGTCTCCAGTGCTCCCAGTACAGATCTTTGTGGTCTCCTTTGTTACCTGTATACAATCCTGTGGTCTTCACTGATGCACAAAGAATCCCCTTAGTTGGACTTCACTGCCTACTTTGAGTGAGCACCATGTTCACCTTTTGTTACCTGCCTAAATTTATAGCCTTACACAGACCCCCTCCCCTAATCCCTACAGCTGTGTTTTAGTACAAGATAGTTGTAGGTTCAGCATCAATACTTATGTAAAATCTTGATATTTGGAATTATCAGCACTGCAAATATCAAGATGACAAGTCTACACTGTGTTCCAAATTATTATGCAAATAATATTTTCTCATATTTTCCAAAATTACCTATATGAATTGCAGTCATTGTAATTTTCCAGTCATCAACTATTCGAGTATAATTGAAAGGTTTTTGAACAAACTGCCTATGATAACAGTATATTAAAAAAAAAAAATAAACACTCAAAATGCATGTTCTAAATTATTATGCACAGCCGAATTTGCAACCTTTTCATTTTTATTAAGAACAAAAAAATGGTCATTGTGAAATTCTAAGCATTAGCAGGTTATTACAAACTGAAATCAAACAGTTTTCAAGCCAAAACTTTATTCGAGGTGATGTTACATTTGCACATAGGACCCCTTGTTAGAAAGTAGCTTCTGAACTCTCTCGTCCATTGAATTTGTCAGTTTTTGGATGGTTTCTGCTTCAATTGTTTTGCATGAGGACAGAATTCCCTCCCAGAGCTGTTGCTTAGATGAGAACTGCCTCCCGCCATCATAGACACTCCTTTTGATGATGCTCCAGAGGTTCTCAATGGGGTTGAGGTCAGGGGAGCATGGGGGCCACACCATAAGTTTGTCCCTTTTTATGCCCATAGCAGCCAGAGATGCAGATGTGTTATTTGCAGCATGAGACGGTGCATTATCATGCATGAAAATGATCTTTCTGCGGAATGCATGCTTCTTCTTCTTGAACCATGGCAGGAAGTGCTGTTTGAGAAACTCCACATACATTATGGAGTTCATCTTTACCCCTTCAGGGATCCTAAAGGGGCCGACAATTTCTCTCCCCATGATTCCAGCCCAAAACATTACTCCACCTCCTCCTTGTTGGCGCCGTAGCCATGTTTGCATGGGGTGTCCATCAACAAGCCATCCTCCACTCCATCCATCTGGACCATCGAGCGTTGCACAGCACTCATCGGTGAACAAAACAGTTTCGAAGTCAGTCTTCATGTATTGTTTGGCCCACTGGAGCCGTTTCTGCTTGTGTGCAGTGGATAGAGGAGGTCGACAGGATGGCTTACGCACAGCTGCAAACCTCTGAAGGACCCTGCATCTTGTTGTTCGGGGGACGTTGGAGGCACCAGCAGCTTCAAAAACTTGTCTGCTGCTATGACAAGGCATTTTTGAAGCTGATCTTTTAACCTGACGTAATTGCCTGTTGGAAAGAGTCCTCAATTTTCCCTTATCAGCACGCACACGTGTGTGCTGTGAATCAGCTACATACTTCTTGATTGTGCGATGATCACGATGAAGTGTCTTGGCAATGTTGATTGTAGCCATGCCTTGACCTAAACACTCCACAATTTGTTGCTTCTCAGCAGCCGACACATCCTTTTTCTTTCCCATTTTGGCTGAAAATGTACGCTGCTTAATAATGTGGGACAGCCTTCTTAAGTAGTCTTGCCTTTAATTGGACACACCTGCCAAACTAATTAGCACAGGGGTCTGCAATTGCTTTCAGTGATATAAAGAGCCCTGACACACATCACCATCAATGAGTTTAACTGACAAACAAAAAAATTCTTACCTTATCACTCCTAAACACTTTTTGCATAATAATTTGGAACACAGTGTATATGTCTATACAGTGCCTTGCGAAAGTATTCGGCCCCCTTGAACTTTTCAACCTTTTGCCACATTTCAGGCTTCAAACATAAGGATATAAAATTTTAATTTTTTTGGTGAAGAATCAACAACAAGTGGGACACAATCGTGAAGTGGAACAAAATTTATTGGATATTTTAAACTTTTGTAAAAAATAAAAAACTGAAAAGTGGGGCGTGCAATATTATTCGGCCCCCTTAAGTTAATACTTTGTAGCGCCCCCTTTTGCTGTGATTACAGCTACAAGTCGCTTGGGGTATGTCTCTATCAGTTCTTGCCCATTCTTCCTTGGAAAACAGCTGGAGCTCAGTGAGGTTGGATGGAGAGCGTTTGTGAACAGCAGTTTTCAGCTCTTTCCACAGATTCTCGATTGGATTCAGGTCTGGACTTTGACTTGGCCATTCTAACACCTGGATACGTTTATTTGGGAACCATTCCATTGTAGATTTTGCTTTATGTTTGGGATCATTGTCTTGTTGGAAGATAAATCTCCGTCCCACTCTCAGGTCTTTTGCAGACTCCAACAGGTTTTCTTCCAGAATGGTCCTGTATTTGGCTCCATCCATCTTCCCATCAATTTTAACCATCTTCCCTGTCCCTGCTGAAGAAAAGCAGGCCCAAACCATGATGCTGCCACCACCATGTGTGACAGTGGGGATGGTGTGTTCAGGGGGATGAGCTGTGATGCTTTTACGCCAAACATATCGTTTTGCATTGTGGCCAAAAAGTTGGATTTTGGCTTCATCTGAGCAGAGCACCTTCTTCCACATGTTTGGTGTCTCCCAGGTGGCTTTTTATGGATATCTTTGAGAAATGGCTTTCTTCTTGCCACTCTTCCATAAAGGCCAGATTTGTGCAGTGTACGACTGATTGTTGTCCTATGGACAGACTCTCCCACCTCAGCTGTAGATCTCTGCAGGTCATCCAGAGTGATCATGGGCCTCTTGGCTGCATCTCTGATCAGTCTTCTCCTTGTTTGAGATGAAAGTTTAGAGGGACGGCCGGGTCTTGGTAGATTTGCAGTGGTCTGATACTCCTTCCATTTCAATATGATCGCTTGCACAGTGCTCCTTGGGATGTTTAAAGTTTGGGAAATCTTTTTGTATCCAAATCCGGCTTTAAACTTCTCCACAACAGTATCACGGACCTGCCTGGTGTGTTCCTTGGTCTTCATGATGCTCTCTGCGCTTTAAACAGAACCCTGAGCCTATCACAGAGCAGGTGCATTTATACGGAGACTTGTACACACAGGTGGATTATATTTATCATCATCAGTCATTTAGGACAACATTGGATCATTCAGAGATCCTCACTGAACTTCTGGACTGAGTTTGCTGCACTGAAAGTAAAGGGGCCGAATAATATTGCACGCCCCACTTTTCAGTTTTTTATTTTTTACAAAAGTTTTAAATAACCAATAAATTTCGTTCCACTTCACAATTGTGTCCCACTTGTTGTTGATTCTTCAGCAAAAAATTAAAATTTTATATCTTTATGTTTGAAGCCTGAAATGTGGCAAAAGGTTGAAAAGTTCAAGGGGGCCGAATACTTTTGCAAGGCACTGTATGTAGCAGTCAGCAGCTCATAAATGGAGCATTAGTGTCAGCCACTCATCATATTGGACGCTCCACACCACTCAGTCCATACAACAGACACATACATGATGAGCTACTCCAGTCTGGGGCAGGTCCGGTGAGGATATATAGAATACTGAGAATAAAAAGTCAAAGCTACACAAAAATAGTATAAGAATAGCAATGTCATCTTTTGTATCTACATCTGTACCTAAAAGCCTGCTGCAGTCTGCACGTGAGCTGAGATTGTATCAGCTAGACTGGAAACTCACATATAAAGCTGAAACTAGATACGATCGCCTTATAAACAAGATTAAGGTCAAGACCAAATCCAGACCTGAAGAAGAGGAACCTCATTATTAGTTATAGGAAACTCATGTCCTTCAAGTTCAACCAAGGGATCGGAAAGGACATGACAGAGGAAAACAAGAATGTTATAAAGTGACATAAGTATAAGCATGAGCAAGCTGAGAACCAGATGAGGTAGGCTATTCTACAGAATCTCAGCTCTTACAGTAAAGAACCAGATGAGGTAGGCTATTCTACAGAATCTCAGCTCTTACAGTAAAGAACCAGATGAGGTAGGCTATTATACAGAATCTCAGCTCTTACAGTAAAGAACCAGATGAGGTAGGCTATTCTACAGAATCTCAGCTCTTACAGTAAAGAACCAGATGAGGCAGGCTATTCTACAGAATCACAGCTCTTACAATAAAGAACCAGATAAGGTAGGCTATTCTACAGAATCACAGCTCTTACAGTAAAGAACCAATGTGGTAGGCTATTCTACAGAATCACAGCTCTTACAGTAAAGAACCAGATGAGGCAGGCTATTCTACAGAATCACAGCTCTTACAATAAAGAACCAATGTGGTAGGCTATTCTACAGAATCTCAGCTCTTACAATAAAGAACCAATGTGGTAGGCTATTCTACAGAATCACAGCTCTTACAATAAAGAACCAGATGGGGTAGGCTATTCTACAGAATCTCAGCTCTTACAGTAAAGAACCAGCTGAGGCAGGCTATTCTACAGAATCTCAGCTCTTACAGTAAAGAACCAGATAAGGTAGGCTATTCTACAGAATCACAGCTCTTACAGTAAAGAACCAGACAGGGTAGGTTATTCTGCAGATTATTAGTATCCAGGTGCAGATCTTTCATATTTCAGTGCAGACTTTGATGCTCGATTGACAGAGGTTTCATAATGGAGAACAGAGAAATCTGTGGCGCCTTCTTGTGTGAGGCTCATGGACACATAGAAGACCCCATTGTGATAAATGTCACGTGGCAGGAGGGCCCTGCTTTAGATTTGGTCAACTACTGTGACCATCACCAAAGTATTAGTAGTAACATTCCTATTTACATTTTAATCAAAGCAAAAATCCCGGTAATTCCAGATCATCAATGGGGGGAGCACAAAGACCCTCCAGGTTTATTATAAGGGAGGTAATGCTGACAACATTGTAACCCCCCGTGTCGTATCGGGGAGAGTCTGCTGATATATAGATGTAGCACTGTGTAACTTGACTTTCTGCAGTGTTATAACGTTCTGTGATTTTCTCAGGGGACAACAAAAGTCATTAGAAAACCATTGAAAGATTAAAGTAACACTCCGTGCCACAGTGTGATTTACAAGTTATGAGTCATGTTAATCTTTGCTACATCTGCGTCTCCTCCATCATTTCCTCAGAATCCGATGTCTCTTCTGCCACTTCGGACGAATTACTTAATTTCAGCTTTTGGAAACTTCTGCGCAACTTCCTGGGCTTACAAAATCAGGAAACCTGGTGAGTGTGAAAGCAGTGAAGGCAATGTTCAAGAAGATGAAAAGATTGTGCGGCCTGCTTCTTCTGATCTTACTGCTCGGTAAGTCTAACATTATCAGTTACTCTCTCATGTGCCCTTACTGGACCATACATCCATTACACGTGCCCGTCCTGCCCTCCAACATCCTGTATCACTGGGGTCCCGACCAATCTGTGATGTGAAGTGCCAACAGCGGGACCCCAGCAAACAGTGTGTATAATATGGGGGTCCCTGCGGTTTAACCTCTACCATGTAGGGTATGTAATGTAATGGTCATAGAGGCTAAACCCTACCTGTGTGATGTGGAGGCTTCACCGTTTTTACCCCACCAGTTTGTAACATATAAAATAGAACACCTGGAGGGGCATTGCTGGTGAGTCTAGGACCTATTATATGTATCACTATGGAGTGGCTCATCTCCCCCACAATGGAGCGGCTCATCTCCCCCACTATGGAGCAGCTCATCTCCCCCACAATGGAGCGGCTCATCTCCCCCACAATGGAGCGGCTCATCTCCCCCACAATGGAGCGGCTCATCTCCCCCACAATGGAGCGGCTCATCTCCCCCACTATGGAACGGCTCATCTCCCCCACTATGGAGCAGCTCATCTCCCCCACTATGGAGCGGCTCATCTCCCCCCACAATGGAGCGGCTCATCTCCCCCACTATGGAGCGGCTCTTCTCCCCCCGCCCCCCACTATGGAGCGGCTCATCTCCCCCACTATGGAGCGGCTATTCTCCCCCACTATGGAGCGGCTCATCTCCCCCACAATGGAGCTTTTTCTATCTCTTCATATAAACATCTGTTAGAATCTTCAACACAAATGGAGACAAAAGCCGATGGCATTCACCAGGATAGAAGTGAGATGAACAATCCAAAGACAGCGGGTCACAGTGAGGCTGATTGGTTTTATCTGGTCTTTCTATGTAACCTCATACAGTCCTGGATATGAATAGATCCTTGCAGAGAGTTCTATAGTCTCACTGCTCTAACAGTAAAGAATCCCTTCTATGTGTATGAGACCAGTCGTAGAGGCTGCCATGTGTGGTCTGATTAGTGATGTGTCAAGGTGTAGTGCTGGTGTTACATTATATCCTTTATTGCCCTTTGTGATGCCCCCCATGATCTTATTTGCCCTGGGGCAAGTTGAAAACTTTTGTGTCTGCCTGTTAGCGTGGGGATTTGTGTGGTGATTTCTTTTGAAAGCAGATAAATTGAACTCCTAGTATGCAAAGAAGCGCCGACTTGGTCAGTAAAATGAAGAAAAGATTCTTCGCAAACCTCTTTAGAGGAGATTCCAAATACATTATGCCAGCAAAGATGTTCTTTTCACTTTAACGAGTGCCTAGTAGGTAATGTGCAGATTACCTAGGTAATGTGAGTAATGAAACCAGTTTTCTGCACTTTAACGGATCACCCTAGTGAATCTGCACATTACCTAGGTAATGTGCAGATTAACTGATTTCTGCACTTTAACGGTAACATATATATAAATATCCTCTTCTTACAGAGGTTGATTTGGCGCCTGCGACGTTCCCTTCATCCATCACTTTTTATCTATTAACACTTTTTAATGTTCTTGTCAAAGCACAATCTAAATCTAAAATTGGATTTGCTGGGGAAAATTCCTCCCCATGTGCAGCTGCCCTAAAACTGTGTAGAATTGTAGAAATCAATCCAGCACTGCATTGGTTTTCATAGGGTACAATTCCATGTTTATATGTAGATATTATATCCTGTCAGCCTGTCAGCCTTCCCTTCTCCGGGGTAGAGACATTTCATCATGATATCAGATCTCCATACATGAGACCTTCTGTGCCATCTGTTATTGTTATCGCCCCTCTCCAAACCTTCTAGAACCTTCTAGAGCTCTCTGATATAATTTTTTATGGGCTGGTGCCCAAAACTGGACGGCACACACACAATGTGGCCATAGCAGTGCTTTAGAAGCCTTGTCTTTGCTAAAAGAGGACAATGCCTGGCTGGCTTTAGGTGCCGCAGACTGACATTGAGTGCTAGACTTTAGTTTATTACCAACAATTACTCCCACATCTTCCTCTGTTGTAGGTTCCTCCAATAGACACTCATTCAGGGTATAGCCCAGAAGTCTAACCTTACACTTCTCAGCTCTTTTGATGTACATTGATATACTGTATCATGACAACAATTTAGAAAAAAGTGCCAAATCCAACTAAGGGATTTACAGCAGTGTGAGATACCGTATGTGTCCGCCATAGCCATATTGGGGCACATTTATTATGCCTTGTGCACCATTCTTCAGGCGTACGAGGCATAAAAAGTCTCAAAAGTGGTTTTGTGCAAAAAATTGTGACTTTTTTTTAAACTCTGAACTGCTTTCACCACTTTTCCACATAGGGGGCCTGGCGAGGAGATGGATGGGGAAGAGCCATTAGCCCCACCATATTTATCATCACTTATCCTGTATTAGCCCGCCCCTTTACCATAAAGCCATGCACACTTGTCCAGTTCAATCTCAAATTTAATGAACAAAAAATTTGCCAAGACACCAAGAATATGCCCCAATATCACAATGTGCTAACAAAACTCTTAAAAAGCTGAATTCCACAGCACAACCATTGGGTGGCCACACATATAGCATATCACTTTGTGATCAAATATCGGAAAACAATATTGTCTTTAAAAGTTAATCATCTTACATGTCCAGACAAGAGGAAACGGTAAGGAAGGACACATCTGTATATCTTTATGGCTGTAGTCAGGGAGTAATTTTCCCCTCTGCTCACAGCAGACTCTTTCACAGTCCTCTACTTCAAATATGTTGGAGAGGGAAAAGTGGGAAAACTGAAAGAAACTTAGAAAGATCTGCCATGACCAATAGCTATGATCAATAGCCACCAGTTCAGAAAATACAAAGGTTACAGAATGGGGCTCCATTTCTTCGATCAGTGGGGTCCCAAGACTTGGACCCCCGGTGATCTAATAATGTTATATATGAACAAATCTCCAGTAAAAGGCCGTAGAATTTTTTGATTAAATGCAGAGGACCCTCTTTCCCTCCTACCCACAGGGATCTGCACACAGGACTCATTCACCCTGGATGATGAGAATGGCGGAGACGATGAGAGCAGTGAAATTCATAATGGTGAAAATAGAAACAATGGCGATGGTGAGGAAGAGGATGACAAAGATAATACCATTGATCACAGAGAAGACTGTGCTATAGATGATTATCATGTCCATTTTCATGATGCTGATGGTAATGACGATTATGGTAGTGATAATGATGGTAACTGTATGATGGTAATAGTGATGGTGATGATTGGATGATGATGGAGATGATGATGATTGGATGATGATAGAGATGATGATGATTGGATGATGATAGAGATGATGATGATGATTGGATGGTGATGGAGACGATGATGATTGGATGGTGATGGAGATGATGATGTTTTTGATGTTTTAATTATGACAGCAGTGATAATGACTATGATGGTGACGGAGATGGTGGCAATGTCTATGATGTTATGGTCATGATGATGATGGCTGTGATGACCATGTATATGATGACTATGATGGTAAAGAAGATCATGATTACTATGTTGTGAGAGTCATGATGATAATGATTGCAATGTGATGAAGATGATGATGACTATGATGATCACAAAGATGGCAGATTTTGTAGGATTGTTTGTCTCATCATCCCGTTCTTTGTCTTCTTTTCCTCCACTCATGGTCTGAAATCTGATGGACACAAATAATCCAATGGAAATAACCAAGAAGGAAAAGATTCTCAAAGAAAAGATGAAGACAAGAACAAGGGCAAAAAGAAGTGTAATGGGAAGAAATGTACTAATTGTGAAGAAGGGAAAAACTGTGGTGATAAGCCAGGGTAAGTCCATGATGTTCTGGTTACATGGAGGATTTCCTGTGGTTTATGCTTGTAAGAGACAGCCAATGTTGTCCTAAGCTTCATTTGTCTGTATAAACTGTTAATGTTGAATGTATTTCTGTGATTCTGTTCCTTTAAGACAGCAGCCATTGTAATTGTGACATGATGCTGGAGTGAGACCCCCCCCTTTTATGTCAGCCTGCCTGTTCTGCAGACAGAGTGTGAGCAGAGAAGCAGGAAGTGACGAGACAGAGAGCAGCAGCCATCTTGGCAAGTGTTGTATTGAACTGGTGTGGAGATTTTTCTGTACAGCTAAGCTGTATCTTGGTCCAGAGACAAACAGAGTGTAAAGAGACAACAGGACTAGTGAGTCCACGTGAAAGGAACTGTGCTCAGTGGCTGATCAGTGAGACTGACATTGTGACTGTGTATATGGATACCACAGATAGAGACTCGCAGTGCTGTTGATGTACTGGACAGCACCTGCTAAACCCCGGCTTACAACCCAGCTCAGTGTATGGATTCGGCAGGACTGTCAGTGTGCTGAGTGGAATCTGCTGTTGGATTACATTGCATTCAGTTGGTTTCCCTGTCTGTTAAAGAGGACTTCATTTCTCCCAAGATCCTGATAACCGTGAGGAGAGGACGCTTCACTATAAAAGAAAGGAACGACTTTGGGCCCCACCGCGCGCTTCTACGGACTGTAAGCGGTCCACCTGGACCACTGGGGAAAAGGG
Organism: Leptodactylus fallax; assembly: GCA_947044405.1. Classification (NCBI taxonomy): domain Eukaryota; kingdom Metazoa; phylum Chordata; class Amphibia; order Anura; family Leptodactylidae; genus Leptodactylus; species Leptodactylus fallax. The sequence goes on along the minus strand of CAMRHE010001431.1, from coordinate 26,187 downwards.
GGTGCACCCAAATGTGATGTCAGGGTCAGTTAGGGATAGTTTTGAGTATATTGTTCATTCAGTGTCCATACTGCAGAAGTGGACAGAGTAAAAGTAGAAACCATTGCAGAATTTGCCTTGAAATTGTTCATGCTATATTGTATATTTTGCTTGTCTTTATCCCTGTCATTTTACCTTCAAATAGCCTTTATTAACTTATAGTAAATATATATTCTTTTCTTGAACTACCGCGTGTGCGTTCATTTCTGGTTGCGGAGTCCAAACCACCTGCCTTGCTCTCGGTTCACATGCTCCCACTATATATGGGGATACTATGACTTACACCCCATTCCATATAGGGACAGCAGTGGTTATATCTCATCCGATATGTGGGGATCCAGTGGTCACACACATCTCATCTTCCTATATATGGGATCCTGAAACTTACATCCTCCCTCCCATATCTGTAGATCCTGCAGCTTAGCCCTCATATGTGGCATCCTATGGCTTACGCCCCCCCATCCATATGAGGTGTTATTCAGCTTACTGTACACACCATATTTGTGGACTTACATCTCCTTACTTCATAGAAAGGTTTTAAAGACCCCGGTATATTCTCTTATATATTGTATTACATTAAATCATCACATTTGGTGGGAGTGGGTGGGGGTCATTACTCCTGTGCAGAAACACTTCAACAGAGACCCCAGTTATCAAGATAGAGGGGGCCCCCGAGATTCTGTTACCCAAGGACCATCCACAACCTGGAACCAGCTAAATTACAGGAGTGAGCTCTAAAGAACCGGCCAATCTGTCACTAATGTTTGTAAAGGAGACTGCAGGGCGAGGGGTTGGATTTTATACAATGAGGGCAAAGGGGCTGAAGGAAACACTGCAATTCAAGAGTGAAGAGCTGGGGAACAAAACTTCTCTCCATTAGTGTAGGCCGAAGATTTGTCTCATGAATATTCACAAGGTTCACCCAATAGTTTTGTTTCGTCATGATGTTGGCACAACCCAAGTGGCCATTGAGGCCCAATCATAGGCCCGAAGAGGGCAGGGACCGGCATTGGATGCTGCAGCAGAGCCCAGGAGAGGTGAATATGACTGTTATGTTTACACCCTCCTCTGGGGTCTGAAGATACCCCCAAGCGTAATAGCGGTTTGTGGGTGGTGAATACCAAAAATTTGGGTTTCAGAAGAACCCAAAATATTTGGAAAATTCATAACAAATCCAGCTCATTACAAACTGGTTTGCTCATCTTTAATCTCCATATAATGCATGAGAAGGATATGAAATAGATAGATCTGAGATGGTTACCCAGTCTTCGTATAGTATTCTTCTATAGGTGCTGTAGGCTCATTCTCTACTATAGGTGCTGTTGGATCTTAATCTTCTACATATGCTGTGGACTCATCACTTTTCTTTAAGTACTATAGGCTAATACTCTTCTATAGGTGCTATAGGCCCATGCTCATCTAAAGCTGCTGTAGGCTCAAACTCTTCTATATGTGATGTATGCTCATACTTTTCTATAGACTTATACTCTTCTATAGGTGCTATAGGCTCTATAGGCTCATACTGTTCTATAAGTGCTGTAGGTGCATACTCTTCTGTAGGTGCTATAAGCTCATACACTGTTATAGGTGCTATTAGCTCATACTCTTCTATAGGTCCCATAGGCTCATACATCTCTATAGGTGATATTGGCTCATACTCTTCTATAGGTTCCATAGGCTCATACATTTCTATAGGCGATATTGGCTCATACTCTTCTATAGGTTCCACAGGCTCATACATCTCTATAGGTAATATTGGCTCATACTCTTCTATAGGTTCCTTAGACTCATACATCTCTATAGACGATATTGCTTATACTCTTCTACAGGTTCTGTAGGCTCATACACCTCTATAGGTGCTATTGGCTTATACTCTTCTATAGGTTCTGTAGGCTCATACACCTCTATAGGTGCTATTGGCTTATAGTCTTCTATAGGTTCTGTGGGCTCATAAATCTGTATAGGTGCGATAGGCTGATGCTCTTCTATAGGTTTGGTAGCCTTATACATCTCTAGGTGCTGCTGGCTCATACACTGCTATATGTATACTGGACAATGATAAGTAATGTATGTGTATAAAAATACATTTGATATGCAAGCCCGTCCCATAGACCATGGTTCATAAGAACCCAACAGGGCTCCCTCCTGTATCACTGAGGCGTTATTCAAAGCAACCCTGATCAACTATTCTGCATCATTCCCACCATGTTTTCTTTGGAGCCTCCATTTTTTGTAGGTCTTCGATGTATACAATTTGTTCATGAATATCCTTAACAAGAGTTACATCTCATTAGATTTCTTCACGTCTCCTCTCCCTCCTCCTTCCTCGTGTCTTTGGTGGTTACAGCAGGATGTGATATCTAAATATACCATGAGATTTACCATCTCTGACTCAGTGTCCAGTCTATGGTCTACGTTACTTACTAAGAATTCTACAGATCCTGCTGATACAATCCTGCCCTAATGTAGTAACTACAAGCATGAAGGGACATAAATCACAAGACGAAGCAAGCAGTGCGGTACAAGAGAACGAATATCAGGAGCGAGCCCGCTACTTCATGATCCCAACCAATAACCATGGACAACGTTCTTCATGGCAAAAACATATGAGGCCTAAGCCAGGATTTTATAAAAATATTATACTGAAACGATTGAACCCATATAGGACGACCCCATTAATTGTTCCCAGAACTCACTTTCTTACCCTCAGCAAACTCCCCACTCCCTTTTTGTGAAGTAATCGACCTCCGCGGTTAGTGAGGGGTATGTTACAGGCTTCCTGTAGTCAGAGAGGTCTGGCTCTACCTAATCTCTATTACCACTATTCTAGAGATGAACAAACTGGTTCATTACGAATTTTCTAAAAATCTCAGATTTTACCCCCAGAGTATAATAATAGCCCTTCTAGGAAACCAAAAGTGGCCGGTGAACCTCGCGAACATTCGCAAAACAAATCTCATGATGTTTGCCCATTTTCTATGCAGAATAGTGGATCAGGGTTGCTTTGAATAACCCCTCAGTGATACAAGAGGGGGCCCTGCTGGGTTCTTATGAAGCCTTTATGAACCATGGTCTATGGGGTGGGGGTGCATATCACATGCATTTTTCTTGCTCCAACATGGCAGCTACGGCAACAATCTGGAACTCCTCTGTGATGGTGTATGAAGACAATGGGGGTAGTGGTCTCCATATAGGTCGATCTCTTCGATTAAATATTTTACATAACTAAATGTCATTGGTGCAGTTCACCAACAATGGGCAATGAACAGTCACTGGAGGGAAATATCACTGGAGGGTGCAAGGAATTATATGCTAAATATGAAGTGGCATAAAATTCACAAACATATGATTACTATCTTAATAAAAGTCTATTTATTTGTTTTTATAGAAAAACATTGACCACAACAAGGACCTCCAGAAGCACCTCAATGTCCCCAACAAGTCCCCCAATGGAATATACAACAGGAACCCCTACAACTACCTCAATGTCCCCAACAAGTCCCCGTATGGAAACTACAACAAGAACCTCTACAAGTACCCCAACTGGGAGTGGCAAGTATGTAACTATGTTTTATCTGTAATCTGTAGAACATTCCGTGGTACACTGTGCACAGCCACGGATAAAGAGACATTTACCACACACAGGGAAGCTCTTCATGGTTGAACAATTGTTGAGTGATTGATAATTTTCTGAACACAGTCCTACACATTTTACTCCATATTTACTATTATAGTCGTTCAGATTAGTCCTGCATGTCCCCAGACAATGGGTAAAGGATGAACAAACTAACAAATTATTTAGGGAAAATGCACTTTTTACAATATATGAATAGAACGGGAAGAGTTAAGTGTACCTGACCTTCATCAAACGTTGTATATATCACTAGTATAGTGAGTACATGGGGAGAGACACTATTACAGTGTGTATATATATATATATATATATATATCACTAGTGCAGTGTGTACATGAGGAGAGACACTATTATATATATATCACTAGTATAGTGTGTACATGGGGAGAGACACTATTATATATATATATATATATATATATATATATATATATACAGTCATATGAAAAAGTTTGGGCACCCCTAAAAAAATTAAAAATATTTTTATTTTAAAATTTTTGTAATTTGGAAAAACCCATTCAAATTTAATATATTAAAAAACGAAGGGACAAAGAAATTTTCAGGGTTGAAAAGAGGTTTAATTTAATAACAGAAAAATTTGCAATAGGCATTAAACCAAAATGGGGTTGACCGCTGCAAAAGTATGGGCACCTCAACAGAAAAGTGACATTAATATTTAGTAGATCCTCCTTTTGCAAAAATAACAGCCTCTAGTCACTTCCTGTAGCTTTTAATCAGTTCCTGGATCCTGGATGAAGGTATTTTTGACCATTCCTCTTTACAAAACAATTCCAGTTCAGTTAAGTTTGATGGTCGCCGAGCATGGACAGCCCGCTTCAAATGATCCCACAGATGTTCAATGATATTCAGGTCTGGGGACTGGGATGGCCATTCCAGAACATTGTAATTGTTCCTCTGCATGAATGCCTGAGTAGATTTGGATCATTGTCTTGCTGAAATATCCATCCCCGGCGTAACTTCAAATTCGTCACTGATTCTTGTACATTATTCTCAAGAATCTGCTGATACTGAGTTGAATCCATGCGACCCTCAACTTTAACAAGATTCCCGGTGCCGGCATTGGCCACACAGCCCCAAAGCATGATGGAACCTCCACCAAATTTTACAGTGGGTAGCAAGTGTTTTTCTTGGAATGCTGTGTTTTTTTTGACGCCATGCATAACGCCTTTTTGTATGACCAAACAACTCAATCTTTGTTTCATCAGTCCACAGGACCTTCTTCCAAAATGAAGCTGGCTTGTCCAAATGTGCTTTTGCATACCTCAGACGACTCTGTTTGTGGCGTGCTTTCAGAAACGGCTTCTTTCGCATCACTCTCCCATACAGCTTCTCCTTGTGCAAAGTGTGCTGTATTGTTGACCGATGCACAGTGACACCATCTGCAGCAAGATGATGCTGCAGCTCTTTGGAGGTGGTCTGTGGATTGTCCTTGACTGTTCTCACCATTCTTCTTCTCTGCCTTTCTGATATTTTTCTTGGCCTGCCACTTCTGGGCTTAACAAGAACTGTCCCTGTGGTCTTCCATTTCCTTACTATGTTCCTCACAGTGGAAACTGACAGGTTAAATCTCTGAGGCAACTTTTTGTATCCTTCCCCTGAACAATTATGTTGAACAATCTTTGTTTTCAGATCATTTGAGAGTTGTTTTGAGGAGCCCATGATGCCACTCTTCAGAGGAGATTCAAATAGGAGAACAACTTGCAATTGGCCACCTTAAATACCTTTTCTCATGATTGGATACACCTGGCTATGAAGTTCAAAGCTCAGTGAGGTTACAAAACCAATTTTGTGCTTCAGTAAGTCAGTAAAAAGTAGTTAGGAGTATTCAAATCAATAAAATGATAAGGGTACCCAAATTTTTGCACCGGTCAAATTTTGGTTTAATGCATATTGCACATTTTCTGTTAGTACAATAAACCTCATTTCAATCCTGAAATATTACTGTGTCCATCAGTTATTAGATATATCAAATTGAAATGGCTGTTGCAAACACCCAAATATTTAGAACTAAAAATGATTAAGATTAATAGGGATGCCCAAACTTTTTCATATGACCGTATATATATATATATATATATATATATCACTAGTATAGTGTGTACATGAGGAGAGACACTATTATGTATATATCACTAGTATAGTATGTACATGAGGAGAGACACTATTATATATATATCACTAGTATAGTGTGTACATGAGGAGAGACACTATTATATATATATATATATATATATATATATATATCACTAGTATAGTGTGTAAATGAGGAGAGACACTATTATATATATATATATATATATATATATATATATATCCCTAGTATAGTGTGTAAATGAGGAGAGACACTATTATATATGTATATATATATCACTAGTATGGTGTACATGAGGAGTGACACTATTATGTATATATCACTAGTATAGTGTGTACATGAGGAGAGACACTATTTTTTATATATATATATATATATATATATATATACACATATCACTAGTATAGTGTGTACATGAGGAGAGACACTATTATATATATATCACTAGTATAGTGTGTACATGAGGAGAGACACTATTATATATATATCACTAGTATAGTGTGTACATGAGGTGAGACACTATTATATATATATATATATATATATATATATATATATATATCACTAGTATAGTGTGTAAATGAGGAGAGACACTATTATATATGTATATATATATCACTAGTATGGTGTACATGAGGTGAGACACTATTATATATATATATATATATATATATATATACACATATCACTAGTATAGTGTGTACATGAGGAGTGACACTAACACTATTATATATATATATATATACACATATCACTAGTATAGTGTGTACATGAGAAGAGACACTATTATATATATATCACTAGTATAGTGTGTAAAAGAGGAGAGACACTATTATATATGTATATATATATATATCACTAGTATGGTGTACATGAGGAGTGACACTAACACTATTATATATATATATATATATATATATATATATATATATATACACATATCACTAGTATAGTGTGTACATGAGGAGAGACACTATTATGTATATATCACTAGTATAGTGTGTACATGAGGAGAGACACTATTATATATATATCACTAGTACAGTGTGTACATGAGGAGAGACACTATTATGTATATATCACTAGTATAGTGTGTACATGAGGAGTGACAGTATTATATATATTTCACTAGTATAGTGTGTACATGAGGTGAGACACTATTATATATATATATATATATATATATATATATATATATATATATCACTAGTATAGTGTGTACATGAGGAGAGACACTATTATATATATATCACTAGTATAGTGTGTACATGAGGAGTGACACTTATGTATATATCACTAGTATAGTGTGTACATGAGGAGAGACACTATTATATATATATATATATATATATGTATATATATATCTCTAGTACAGTGTGTACATAAGGAGAGACACTATTATGTATATATCACTAGTATAGTGTGTACATGAGGAGAGACACTATTATGTATATATATATCACTAGTATAGTGTGTACATGAGGAGAGACACTATTATGTATATATCACTAGTATAGTGTGTACATGAGGTGAGACACTATTATATATATATATATCACTAGTATAGTGTGCACATGGGGAGAGACACTAATATATATATATATATATATATATATATATATTACTAGTTTAGTGTGTACATGAGGAGAGACACTATTATATATATATCACTAGTATAGTGTGTACATGAGGAGTGACATTATTATATATATATCACTAGTATAGTGTGTACATGAGGAGAGACACTATTATGTATATATCACTAGTATAGTGTGTACATGAGGTGAGACACTATTATATATATATATATATATATATATATATATATATATATATATACACTAGTACAGTGTGTACATAAGGAGAGACACTATTATGTATATATCACTAGTATAGTGTGTACATGAGGAGAGACACTATTATGTATATATATATCACTAGTATAGTGTGTACATGAGGTGAGACACTATTATATATATATCACTAGTACAGTGTGTACATGAGGAGAGACACTATTATATATATATCACTAGTATAGTGTGTACATGAGGAGTGACATTATTATATATATATCACTAGTATAGTGTGTACATGAGGTGAGACACTATTATATATATATATATATATATATATATATATATATATCACTAGTATAGTGTGTACATGAGGAGAGACACTATTATGTATATATCACTAGTATAGTGTGTACATGAGGAGTGACACTATTATATATGTATATATATATCACTAGTATACACTGTGTTCCAAATTATTATGCAAATAATATTTTTTCATATTTTCCAAAATTACCTATATGAATTGCAGTCATTGTAATTTTCCAGTCATCAACTATTCGAGTATAATTGAAAGGTTTTTGAACAAACTGCCTATGATAACAGTATATTTAAAAAAAAAAAAAACACTCAAAATGCATGTTTTAAATTATTATGCACAGCAGAATTTGCAACCTTTTCATTTTTATTAAGAACAAAAAAATGGTCATTGTGAAATTCTAAGCATTAGCAGGTTATTACAAACTGAAATCAAACAGTTTTCAAGCCAAAACTTTATTCGAGGTGATGTTACATTTGCACATAGGACCCCTTGTTGGAAAGAAGCTTCTGAACTCTCTCATCCATTGAATTTGTCAGTTTTTGGATGGTTTCTGCTTCAATTGTTTTGCATGAGGACAGAATCCCCTCCCAGAGCTGTTGCTTAAATGTGACACTCCTTTTGATGATGCTCCAGAGGTTCTCAATGGGGTTGAGGTCAGGGAGCATGGGGGCCACACCATAAGTTTGTCCCCTTTTATGCCCATAGCAGCCAGAGATGCAGATGTGTTATTTGCAGCATGAGACGGTGCATTATCATGCATGAAAATGATCTTTCTGCGGAATGCATGGTTCTTCTTCTTGAACCATGGCAGGAAGTGCTGTTTGAGAAACTCCACATACATTATGGAGTTCATCTTTACCCCTTCAGGGATCCTAAAGGGGCCGACAATCTCTCTCCCCATGATTCCAGCCCAAAACATTACTCCACCTCCTCCTTGTTGGCGCCGTAGCCGTGTTTGCATGGGGTGTCCATCAACAAGCCATCCTCCACTCCATCCATCTGGACCATCGAGCGTTGCACAGCACTCATCGGTGAACAAAACAGTTTCGAAGTCAGTCTTCATGTATTGTTTGGCCCACTGGAGCCGTTTCTGCTTGTGTGCAGTGGATAGAGGAGGTCGACAGGATCGCTTATGCACAGCAGCAAACCTCTGAAGGACCCTGCATCTTGTTGTTCGGGGGACGTTGGAGGCACCAGCAGCTTCAAAAACTTGTCTGCTGCTATGACAAGGCATTTTTGAAGCTGCTCTTTTAACCTGACGTAATTGCCTGTTGGAAAGAGTCCTCAATTTTCCCTTATCAGCCCGCACACGTGTGTGCTGTGAATCAGCTACATACTTCTAGATTGTGCGATGATCACGATGAAGTGTCTTGGCAATGTTGATTGTAGCCATGTCTTGACCTAAACACTTCACAATTTGTTGCTTCTCAGCAGCCGACACATCCTTTTTCTTTCCCATTTTGGCAGAAAATGTAGGCTGCTTAATAATGTGGGACAGCCTAATTAGCCAAACTAATTAGCACAGGTGTCTGCAATTGCTTTCAGTGATATAAAGAGCCCTGACACACATCACCAGCAGAGTTTAACTGACAAACAAAAAAATTCTTACCTTATCACTCCTAAACACTTTTTGCATAATAATTTGGAACACAGTGTAGTGTGTACATGAGGTGAGACACTAATATATATATATATATATATATATATATATATATATATATCACTAGTACAGTGTGTACATAAGGAGAGACACTATTATGTATATATCACTAGTATAGTGTGTACATGAGGAGAGACACTATTATGTATATATCACTAGTATAGTGTGTACATGAGGTGAGACACTATTATGTATATATATATCACTAGTATAGTGTGCACATGGGGAGAGACACTATTATATATATATCACTAGTATAGTGTGTACATGAGGTGAGACACTATTATATATATATCACTAGTATAGTGAGTACATGGGGAGAGACACTATTACAGTATATATATATATATATATATATATATATATATCACTAGTATAGTGTGTACATGAGGAGTGACACTATTATGTATATATATATATCACTAGTATAGTGTGTGCATGAGGAGTGACACTATTATGTATATATCACTAGTATAGTTTGTACATGAGGAGAGACACTATTATATATATATATATATATATATATATATATATATATCACTAGTATAGTGTGCACATGGGGAGAGAACACTATTATATATATATCACTAGTATAGTGTGTACATGAGGTGAGACACTATTATATATATATCACTAGTATAGTGAGTACATGGGGAGAGACACTATTACAGTATATATATATATATATATATATATATATATATATATATCACTAGTATAGTGTGTACATGAGGAGTGACACTATTATGTATATATATATATCACTAGTATAGTGTGTGCATGAGGAGTGACACTATTATGTATATATCACTAGTATAGTTTGTACATGAGGAGAGACACTATTATATATATATATATATATATATATATATATATATATACACTAGTATAGTGTGTACATGAGGAGAGACACTATTATGTATATATCACTAGTATAGTGTGTACATGAGGTGAGACACTATTATGTATATATCACTAGTATAGTGTGCACATGAGGAGAGACACTATTATGTATATATATATCACTAGTATAGTGAGTACATGGGGAGAGACACTATTACAGTATATATCTCACTAGTATAGTGTGTACATGAGGAGAGACACTATTATGTATATATCACTAGTATAGTGTGTACATGAGGAGTGACACTATTATATATATATATATCACTAGTATAGTGTGCACATGAGGAGTGACACTATTATGTATATATATATCACTAGTATAGTGTGTGCATGAGGAGAGACACTATTATGTATATATCACTAGTATAGTGTGTACATGAGGAGAGACACTATTATATATATATATATCACTAGTATAGTGTGCACATGAGGAGTGACACTATTATGTATATATATATCACTAGTATAGTGTGTGCATGAGGAGAGACACTATTATGTATATATCACTAGTATAGTGTGTACATGAGGAGAGACACTATTATATATATATCACTAGTATAGTGTGTACATGAGGAGAGACACTATTATATATATATCACTAGTATAGTGTGTACATGAGGAGAGACACTATTATATATATATCACTAGTATAGTATGTACATGAGGAGAGACACTATTATATATATATATATATATATATATCACTAGTATAGTGTGTACATGAGGAGAGACACTATTTTATATATATATCACTAGTATAGTGTGTACATGAGGAGAGACACTATTATATATATATCACTAGTATAGTGTGTACATGAGGAGAGACACTATTATATATATATATATATATATATATATATATATATATATCACTAGTATAGTGTGTACATGAGGAGAGACACTATTATATATATATATCACTAGTATAGTGTGTACATGAGGAGAGACACTTATATATATATATATATATATATATATATATATATCACTAGTATAGTGTGTACATAAGGAGAGACACTATTATGTATATATCACTAGTATAGTGTGTACATGAGGAGAGACACTATTATATATATATCACTAGTATAGTGTGTACATGAGGTGAGACACTATTATATATATATATATATATCACTAGTATAGTGTGTACATGAGGAGAGACACTATTATGTATATATCACTAGTATAGTGTGTACATGTGGTGAGACACTATTATATATATATATATATATATATATATATATATATCACTAGTACAGTGTGTACATAAGGAGAGACACTATTATGTATATATCACTAGTATAGTGTGTACATGAGGAGAGACACTATTATGTATATATCACTAGTATAGTGTGTACATGAGGAGAGACACTATTATATATATATATATATATATATATATATATATAACTAGTATAGTATGTACATGAGGTGAGACACTATTATATATATATATATATATATATATATATATATATATATCACTAGTATAGTGTGTAAATGAGGAGAGACACTATTATATATGTGTATATATATATCACTAGTATGGTGTACATGAGGAGTGACACTATTATGTATATATCACTAGTATAGTGTGTACATGAGGAGAGACACTATTATGTATATATCACTAGTATAGTGTGCACATGAGGAGAGACACTATTATATATATATCACTAGTATAGTATGTACATGAGGTGAGACACTATTATATATATATATCACTAGTATAGTGTGTACATGAGGTGAGACACTATTATATATATATATATATATATATATATATATATATATCACTAGTACAGTGTGTACATGAGGAGAGACACTATTATGTATATATCACTAGTATAGTGTGTACATGAGGTGAGACACTATTATATATATATCACTAGTATAGTGTGTACATGAGGAGAGACACTATTATATATATATATATATATATATATATATCACTAGTATAGTGTGTACATGAGGTGAGACACTATTATGTATATGTCACTAGTATAGTGTGTACATGAGGAGTGACACTATTATATATATATATATATATATATATATATAACTAGTACAGTGTGTACATGAGGTGAGACACTATTATATATATATCACTAGTATAGTGTGTACATGAGGAGAGACACTATTATGTATATATCACTAGTACAGTGTGTACATGAGGAGAGACACTATTATATATATATATATATATATATATATATATATATATATATATCACTAGTACAGTGTGTACATGAGGAGAGACACTATTATGTATATATCACTAGTATAGTGTGTACATGAGTAGAGACACTATTATATATATATATATATATCACTAGTACAGTGTGTACATGAGGAGAGACACTATTATGTATATATCACTAGTATAGTGTGTACATGAGGAGTGACAGTATTATATATATATCACTAGTATAGTGTGTACATGAGGTGAGACACTATTATATATATATATATATATATATATATATATCACTAGTACAGTGTGTACATGAGGAGAGACACTATTATATATATATCACTAGTATAGTGTGTACATGAGGAGAGACACTATTATATATATATATATCACTAGTATAGTGTGTACATGAGGTGAGACACTATTATGTATATGTCACTAGTATAGTGTGTACATGAGGAGTGACACTATTATATATATATATATATATATATATATATATATATATATAACTAGTACAGTATGTACATGAGGTGAGACATTATTATATATATATCACTAGTATAGTGTGTACATAAGGAGAGACACTATTATGTATATATCACTAGTATAGTGTGTACATGAGGTGAGACACTATTATATATATATATATATATATATATATATATATCACTAGTATAGTGTGTACATAAGGAGAGACACTATTATGTATATATCACTAGTACAGTGTGTACATGAGGAGAGACACTATTATGTATATATCACTAGTATAGTGTGTACATGAGTAGAGACACTATTATATATATATATATATATATCACTAGTGCAGTGTGTACATAAGGAGAGACACTATTATGTATATATCACTAGTATAGTGTGTACATGAGGTGAGACACTATTATATATATATCACTAGTACAGTGTGTACATAAGGAGAGACACTATTATGTATATATATATATCACTAGTATAGTGTGTGCATGAGGAGTGACACTATTATGTATATATCACTAGTATAGTTTGTACATGAGGAGAGACACTATTATATATATATATATATATATATATATATATATATCACTAGTATAGTGTGCACATGGGGAGAGACACTATTATATATATATCACTAGTATAGTGTGTACATGAGGTGAGACACTATTATATATATATCACTAGTATAGTGAGTACATGGGGAGAGACACTATTACAGTATATATATATATATATATATATATATATATATATATATATTCACTAGTATAGTGTGTACATGAGGAGTGACACTATTATGTATATATATATATCACTAGTATAGTGTGTGCATGAGGAGTGACACTATTATGTATATATCACTAGTATAGTTTGTACATGAGGAGAGACACTATTATATATATATATATATATATATATATATATATATATATATAACTAGTATAGTGTGTACATGAGGAGAGACACTATTATGTATATATCACTAGTATAGTGTGTACATGAGGTGAGACACTATTATGTATATATCACTAGTATAGTGTGCACATGAGGAGAGACACTATTATGTATATATATATCACTAGTATAGTGAGTACATGGGGAGAGACACTATTACAGTATATATCTCACTAGTATAGTGTGTACATGAGGAGAGACACTATTATGTATATATCACTAGTATAGTGTGTACATGAGGAGTGACACTATTATATATATATATATCACTAGTATAGTGTGCACATGAGGAGTGACACTATTATGTATATATATATCACTAGTATAGTGTGTGCATGAGGAGAGACACTATTATGTATATATCACTAGTATAGTGTGTACATGAGGAGAGACACTATTATATATATATATATCACTAGTATAGTGTGCACATGAGGAGTGACACTATTATGTATATATATATCACTAGTATAGTGTGTGCATGAGGAGAGACACTATTATGTATATATCACTAGTATAGTGTGTACATGAGGAGAGACACTATTATATATATATCACTAGTATAGTGTGTACATGAGGAGAGACACTATTATATATATATCACTAGTATAGTGTGTACATGAGGAGAGACACTATTATATATATATCACTAGTATAGTATGTACATGAGGAGAGACACTATTATATATATATATATATATATATATCACTAGTATAGTGTGTACATGAGGAGAGACACTATTTTATATATATATCACTAGTATAGTGTGTACATGAGGAGAGACACTATTATATATATATCACTAGTATAGTGTGTACATGAGGAGAGACACTATTATATATATATATATATATATATATATATATATATATATATCACTAGTATAGTGTGTACATGAGGAGAGACACTATTATATATATATATCACTAGTATAGTGTGTACATGAGGAGAGACACTTATATATATATATATATATATCACTAGTATAGTGTGTACATAAGGAGAGACACTATTATGTATATATCACTAGTATAGTGTGTACATGAGGAGAGACACTATTATATATATATCACTAGTATAGTGTGTACATGAGGTGAGACACTATTATATATATATATATATATCACTAGTATAGTGTGTACATGAGGAGAGACACTATTATGTATATATCACTAGTATAGTGTGTACATGTGGTGAGACACTATTATATATATATATATATATATATATATATATATCACTAGTACAGTGTGTACATAAGGAGAGACACTATTATGTATATATCACTAGTATAGTGTGTACATGAGGAGAGACACTATTATGTATATATCACTAGTATAGTGTGTACATGAGGAGAGACACTATTATATATATATATATATATATATATATATATATAACTAGTATAGTATGTACATGAGGTGAGACACTATTATATATATATATATATATATATATATATATATATATATTCACTAGTATAGTGTGTAAATGAGGAGAGACACTATTATATATGTGTATATATATATCACTAGTATGGTGTACATGAGGAGTGACACTATTATGTATATATCACTAGTATAGTGTGTACATGAGGAGAGACACTATTATGTATATATCACTAGTATAGTGTGCACATGAGGAGAGACACTATTATATATATATCACTAGTATAGTATGTACATGAGGTGAGACACTATTATATATATATATCACTAGTATAGTGTGTACATGAGGTGAGACACTATTATATATATATATATATATATATATATATATATCACTAGTACAGTGTGTACATGAGGAGAGACACTATTATGTATATATCACTAGTATAGTGTGTACATGAGGTGAGACACTATTATATATATATCACTAGTATAGTGTGTACATGAGGAGAGACACTATTATATATATATATATATATATATATATATCACTAGTATAGTGTGTACATGAGGTGAGACACTATTATGTATATGTCACTAGTATAGTGTGTACATGAGGAGTGACACTATTATATATATATATATATATATATATATATAACTAGTACAGTGTGTACATGAGGTGAGACACTATTATATATATATCACTAGTATAGTGTGTACATGAGGAGAGACACTATTATGTATATATCACTAGTACAGTGTGTACATGAGGAGAGACACTATTATATATATATATATATATATATATATATATATATATATCACTAGTACAGTGTGTACATGAGGAGAGACACTATTATGTATATATCACTAGTATAGTGTGTACATGAGTAGAGACACTATTATATATATATATATATATCACTAGTACAGTGTGTACATGAGGAGAGACACTATTATGTATATATCACTAGTATAGTGTGTACATGAGGAGTGACAGTATTATATATATATCACTAGTATAGTGTGTACATGAGGTGAGACACTATTATATATATATATATATATATATATATATATCACTAGTACAGTGTGTACATGAGGAGAGACACTATTATATATATATCACTAGTATAGTGTGTACATGAGGAGAGACACTATTATATATATATATATCACTAGTATAGTGTGTACATGAGGTGAGACACTATTATGTATATGTCACTAGTATAGTGTGTACATGAGGAGTGACACTATTATATATATATATATATATATATATATATATATATATAACTAGTACAGTATGTACATGAGGTGAGACATTATTATATATATATCACTAGTATAGTGTGTACATAAGGAGAGACACTATTATGTATATATCACTAGTATAGTGTGTACATGAGGTGAGACACTATTATATATATATATATATATATATATATATATATCACTAGTATAGTGTGTACATAAGGAGAGACACTATTATGTATATATCACTAGTACAGTGTGTACATGAGGAGAGACACTATTATGTATATATCACTAGTATAGTGTGTACATGAGTAGAGACACTATTATATATATATATATATATATATCACTAGTGCAGTGTGTACATAAGGAGAGACACTATTATGTATATATCACTAGTATAGTGTGTACATGAGGTGAGACACTATTATATATATATCACTAGTACAGTGTGTACATAAGGAGAGACACTATTATGTATATATCACTAGTATAGTGTGTACATGAGGTGAGACACTATTATATATATATATATATATATATATATATATATATCACTAGTATAGTGTGTACATAAGGAGAGACACTATTATATATATATATCACTAGTATAGTGTGTACATGAGGTGAGACACTATTATGTATATGTCACTAGTATAGTGTGTACATGAGGAGTGACACTATTATATATATATATATATCACTAGTGCAGTGTGTACATAAGGAGAGACACTATTATGTATATATCACTAGTATAGTGTGTACATGAGGTGAGACACTATTATATATATATCACTAGTATAGTGTGTACATGAGGTGAGACATTATGTCTGACCATTATATTACGTTTATTCTTTATATATTTCAGTTTTCCCTTCTGCCTTTACCTCTGTTTCTCAGTTCTCCCTGAGCTGGTGGCTGTAGACTATCTGCTAAGATGTTTCCCATAGACAGTAAATAGTTTTCCCCTTTAGGCAACTCCTCCCAAGCCTTTCCTTTATATTACAAGACCTTTTTTATGTACATATTGTGGGTATTTCGGTTTCCTGTCTGCAGTGGCTCCGCATCATATTTAATACGTTCACGTTATTTTTTTACAGCCATCTTGGTAAGCCGAGGGTCTCAAGCATAGTAAATGTAGAGTAACGGATGAATTTTCTTCTTTTCTTTTAATCTTTTGTCTTTCCTTCATTTTCTGGGTATTTTTCTTCTACTCCCTTTATTCTTACTCTCTACCTTAGAACATTTTTACCTTCCATTCTGCACATCATTGATCCTGGAGCGGCGATGAGAGATATTTCTATTGTTAGATGATTTTTTTATCTTTGGGATTGTCAATGTACCCCCCCCTGTAAATCAGCCGCCATCCTACATCCTACTTGATGTTCCAAAACTGGTTAAAAGATTCTCCCAATAGAACATAAAAATATTAGTGACACTGGGAGTGAAAGTCAATCCCTTTCACTGTACCAGGTAACGGCAAATAAAAAGTGAAAATTCCAAACAATCAAAACATTTCTTGATGACATCATGTTAGGACCGACAGAATTTTTGATATTTAGGTGATTTTTTATTTTTTTTTTTTTTATTTTTTTTTTTTTTCTTTTTTCCAAGAGAAAGGATTCACCCATATAAATTTATTTATTTGGGGTTTGTTTTTTTTTTTATTTTGACCTCCGGTTTATCTTTTTCTTTTCATTTGGAGGGCAAGACAAGGGGGGGGGGGAGATAAAAAATAAATAAGGGGATTTTTATACAAAGGAAAGGTAGTTGGATTGGATGGGGGGGGGGGAGGGGGGGGGGGTGGTTTCCCCCCCCCCCAAAAAAAGCGCCCACCCGGGATTTAAAAAAAAAAATTTTTTTTTATTTTAATTTATTAAAGGCTATTTGAAGGTAAAATGACAGGGATAAAGACAAGCAAAAAAATATACAATATAGCATGAACAATTTCAAGGCAAATTCTGCAATGGTTTCTACTTTTACTCTGTCCAATTCTGCAGTATGGACACTGAATGAACAATATACTCAAAACTATCCCTAACTGACCCTGACATCACATTTGGGTGCACCCCCTTTCCCCCAGTGGTCCAGGTGGACCGCTTACAGTCTGTAGAAGCGCGCGGTGGGGCCCAAAGTCGTTCCTTTCTTTTATAGCGAAACGTCCTCTCCTCACGGTTATCAGGATCTTGGGAGAAATGAAGTCCTTTTTAACAGGGAAACCCAATGAATGCAATGTAATCCAACAGCAGATTCCACTCAGCACACTGACAGTCCTGCCGAATCCATACACTGAGCTGGGATGTAAGCCGGGGTTTAGCAGGTGCTGTCCAGTACATCAACAGCACTGCGAGTCTCTATCTGTGGTATCCATATACACAGTCACAATGTCAGTCTCACTGATCAGCCACTGAGCACAGTTCCTTTCACGTGGACTCACTAGTCCTGTTGTCTCTTTACACTCTGTTTGTCTCTGGACCAAGATACAGCTTAGCTGTACAGAAAAATCTCCACACCAGTTCAATACAACACTTGCTAAGATGGCTGCTGCTCTCTGTCTCGTCACTTCCTGCTTCTCTGCTCACATTCTGTCTGCAGAACAGGCAAGCTGACATAAAAGGGGGGGAGTCACTCCAGCATCATGTCACAATTACAATGGCTGCTGTCTTAAAGGAACAGAATCACAGAAATACATTCAACATTAACAGTTTATACAGACAAATAAAGCTTAGGACAACATTGGCTGTCTCTTACATATTCCCCCCCCACTTTAAGATTGGCAGTCCCTGCCTATGACTGTATATCCAGAGGGTTGTACTTTTATGCACAGGGTGGTAGTATACCGATGTATGGCAGGCCAAACAAACTCATCCTGCGCATACCGAACAGGGGGAATACCAGCATTTGGCCTAGTGGTCCGTCTGAGGACCGGTGGTATATTATGGGGTGCTGCAGCTATGGGCTGAGAAGGACCAGCGGATTCCGCACCAGAGGGGGCACAGGCCGGAGATATAGTAGTCACAGGTGGAACATCCCCAGGAGCAGGGATCGGCCAACAATCATCCTCCGTCTGAGGCCCATTCCGCACCTCCATTCTCTGACTGTGGGAGCTCATTCACATTGGCAAGCCCATCATGATTTGTCCCTTCAGAATGACACAGGCGCAACATATTTCGGTGAAGTACTCGAACACAATCAGTTCCTTCTTTCTGGACCTGATACACTGGCCCATTCGCATACTTGCGGCCAACAACACGATACGGCAAAGCCTCCCATCGGCTTTCCAATTTCCCTTGGGGTTTCTTGACACGAACTAGCACCAGGTCGCCTGGTTGCAATGGTGCTTCTTGCACTGGGGTCTTATCAGGATGGGGATGTTCTTGCAGGCGCTGCCGCACCAATCGATGGATCGTCTCAAGTCTCTGCCGGTGCGCCCGCACCCAAGAGGTTGGATCCCTCGGAGGGAACCCATCCACATCATCCAACTGTAATTCTCCTACACTTCGCCCAGACCGCCCAAAGAGAAGTGTATAAGGAGAGTACCCCGTTGTAGAATGGACCTGATTGTTATAGGCCCACACCATTTCAGACAAGAACTGAGGCCACTGTAACTTCTTGTCTTCCTCCAGAGTCCGCAGCATCTGTAGCAGAGTTCTGTTGAATCTTTCACAGGCCCCATTTCCCTGAGGGTGGTATGGAGTCGTGTGCGACTTCTTTATCCCGTAGATACGTTGAACTTCTTTCATTACGTGTCCCTCAAAGCAGGCACCCTGGTCGGAGTGGATGCGTTTAGGGCACCCATATACTCGAATGAAATCTTGGTACAGAGCACGAGCTGCTGACTCAGCTGTCTGGTCCTTGGTGGCGGTTACCACCGCAAATTTGGTGAAGTGATCCACCATTACGAGGCAATACTGGTGTCCGCTATTGGATGGGCCCACCATTAGATAGTCTATCATGACGATTTCTAAAGGTTCCTGGGTCACGATGGTTTGCAGGGGGAGCTCTCTGTTCTATTGCCTTATGGATCTCACAAGTTCGACAGCTGCGGCATACTTCTTCGACCATTTGACGAAGACCAGGGCAGTAAATCAGTCGCTGTAACCAACGAAAGGTCTTCTCATGACCAAAATGTCCATTCTTATTATGAGCCTCAACTGCCAACGAGCGAGCCAGTTCACTAGGCACCACAATTTGGTATCGAATGTCGATCTCAGAAGGTAAATAGACCTTTCGGCATAGCACTCCATTTTTCATCTCCAACTTTTCCCACTGACTCAGAACAGATAATATCTCACGTGTCAGTCGTTCTCTTTCCTCTCTACAGGGCTTCTGGCCTTTCTCAACACACTTGATCATCTGTGCCAGCCCCTCATGGGTCTGTTGTATCTGTGCCCATTCCTGTCGTGAGGGACCAAAGAAAGGAGCCATTTCAGTCCCCTCCATCTCAAACTGATTAGTGGCGGTCAAGGCCTGTGAAAATCTGCTGAAGTCGGGCACCTCCACATGCTCCAATTCATGATCCACGTCTACTGTGGGGGTCTGGGCGGTTACCCTAGAAAGCCCGTCAGCATTCTGGTTCTCTGTCTTGGACCGATACTTAATGCGGTAATTGAACTTAGTCATTCGGGCTATCCACCTCTGCTCTAACGCCCCGAGCTTGGCATTTTCCAGGTGAGCTAGTGGGTTGTTGTCAGTCAGTACTAAAACTTCAGCACCGGTCAAATATTCAGAGAATTTCTCGGTCATGGCCCATACCAGTGCCAACAGCTCCAACTTAAATGAACTATAATTCTCGGGGTTTCTTTCAGAATCTCTCAAAGACCGGCTGCCGTACGCTATGACCCTCTCCTGGCCATCCTGAAGCTGGGAAAGCACTGCTCCAAGACCATACAGGCTTGCATCCGTATACAGCTGGAACGGCAAGTGGTAATCAGCATATGCCAAGATTGGGGCTGTTGTCAGTGCATCCTTTAATGCCTGGAAGGCTTGTTCCTGTTCAGGTCCCCACTTCACGGACCGGTTCTTTGGACCACCGGATGTGCCTCGTAGGAGAGCATTAAGTGGTGCTGCTACCTTGGCGAAATCCTTAATAAACCGTCGATAGTAACCGGCTACTCCAAGGAACGCCCTCACTTCTCGCAGGGTAGTCGGTATTGGCCAATCTTGAACAGCCGCTATCTTGTCTCTTGATGGTCTCACCCCTTCTCCTGATACGCGGTGACCCAAGTAATCAATTTCAGATTGGAACAACCGACATTTACTGGGTTTCAATTTGAGCCCATGTTCCCGCAATCTTCGAAATACTTGCCCCAACTGGTGGAGATGGTCTTCAAAGGTCGCAGAATACACTATAATGTCATCCAAGTAGATGAGAGTGAACTCAAAGTTGAAGTCACCGAGACATTTCTCCATCAACCGCTGAAACGTTCCGGGTGCATTTGTCAACCCGAAGGGCATCCGGTTAAATTCGTATAGTCCCATGGGCAAGATGAATGCCGTCTTCTCCTTGTCTTTTGTGGCCATCGGCACCTGCCAATACCCACTAGCCAGATCTAGTGAGGAGAAGTACCGGGCTCTCCCCAGCGCTGAGAGGGACTCCTCAATCCGTGGCAAGGGGTAGGAATCTCGTACGGTGCAAGCGTTTAACTTCCGATAGTCTACGCAAAATCGGATGGACCCATCTTTTTTCTTACTAACACCACAGGAGCTGCCCAGGGACTCTGGCTTTCTTGGATGATCCCACCCTGTAGCATCTTAGCTAACAGTTCTTTTACTTCCTGATACAACTGTGGAGGAATTTGTCGGTAGCGCTCTCTAATTGGAGGGGTGTCTCCTGTGGGAATCTCATGGTAGATCCCTGTGGTACATCCAAAATCTTCAGCATACCGTGAAAAGGCGGCTCGGTTCTCCCACAACAGTTCATCTACCTTCTGCACACATTCCAGAGAACATGAACTTGCATCCATCTTCATCTGTTCTCGAATTGCACGGCCATTCCATTCAGAGGTGGGTTCCTCATCTTCTCCCATGGACACAGTTACGGTCCACTCATCCCTTTCAGTCGGCTTCAGCTGCATTGGAGTTACTTTCCTTACTTCCTCCGGAGTCACATAGATGTTAGCCAGCTGCCTCCCTGGGGTCAGGTCCACACTCTGGTCCTGAGTGTTTACACATCGAAGTGGTACTCTTCCATTGCGAACTATTGCCAAGGAACGGGCCACTAGCGGATCAACACCTCCTTCGGCTGCCTGCAGTGGTTCTACCAACACAGCTATGCCCTCTAGTTTCCGACAGGTGCCTACGGGCATAGACACTATTGTCTCCCGACTGGGTGGCAGTGTAACTTTTGTATGCAAAGGAACTGAAATTCGAGCCAGAGGACGCTGCGCATCCGAACTTTTCTGTAAGCCACATGTCCGGATCAGCCGCTGGAAAGCTGTTTGAGTAGGCCGATGGGTGGTGGTTTCTTTCCAATAACCGTGACCTTTCTTTTCAAAGAGGATCTGATCTAATTCTTTTAACACATTCATCCCCAAAATGACAGGGACCTTTACTTCATGTGACTCCTGTACCACCACAATGCCTTTCCTACCCAGATCTTGGCCACATACCCGGACATTCATCCAGGCCACTCCCACGACTGGAACTGGTAACTGGTTAGCTGCGACCACTCGTACGAATGTATGGGGATCATATTTCACATGTTGCTGGAAGTACCGTTCATAACAGTCTCTACTCAAGGTCGTTACTTGGGAACCCGTGTCAATCATCCCGGTAACCGGAATACCCTCCATTTCCACCTGTATAACAGGACTTGCAGCGATCAGGTCATCATTAGGGCATTCTCCCCACATAGTCTCCTTGTCAGTCTCCCCTACTACACGCCCTACAGCAGCAGGGGACTTCAGTTTAACGGCGGTCTCTCATAAGTTTGTCGCTGCTCTGGACATCTAGCAGCAACGTGGCCCATCCGTCCACACTCCCAGCAGCGTATCTCCCGTCGTTCTGGCCATCTGTTTGGGCCCCTTCGGTAAGCCCCTTCGATTTCTCCTGAGCACTGCATTAACTGATTTGGACCCCTTCGGTAGGTCCTATCCTCATCCCTCCAGCGGGGTGGTGGGTGATTCTGATTTTCTGGGTATGGACGGCTCACCCTTTCACCTCCAGTTTTCTGGAAGTCTGCAATTTTCATAGAATGTTCATCACAACGGGTGTGCAAGTGTTCCATTTGCTCTTGCAGTTTCTGCATTACTGTGAGAATTTCTTTAACCGTCCCCTTTTCTACTGTCTCTGAGCCAGAACTAGCCCCCTTTGACAAAGTAACTCCAACTGCGGTCTGGGGCTTCGGGAACATACTATTGGCACGGGAGATGGCCTCTACCTGTACATCATGGAATTTAGCATCAGTCTCTCGTCGTATAAAATCCTGCATAGTCACAGTTAAACTGCCGTCACGTATCCCCAGGACAAACTGGTCACGGAGAGTCCGATCAGGGTTACAGAAGGCTGGCGAGCCCCCTCTTTCCTTCACTTGAATATCTCGGAGCAGTTCTTGTAGGGCATTTGCATATTGAGGAAGGCTTTCATTCTCCTGTTGTACCCTCTGGAAGAACCGAGCCTGCAGAGACCCCAGCAATGCAGTTTCTCCATAAATGGTTTCTAGAATCTGGACTACTTGCTCAAATGTCTGCCTTTGTTCAAATGGCCTCAATATCACCGTGGTCTTAGCATCCCCTTGTAATGTCAATATTGCTAGCTCTACTAGTACTTCTGGTGCGGTCTGGTACATTCGCTGTATCATTTGTATCTGTTCCACCCACATACTCACTGACATATTATTGCCATCAAATTTAGCTAACTGACTCATTATAGCCCCTGCTGGCATTCTTCCTCCAGCACCATTCTCCCGAACGGGTGCGTCACCGTCCATTCTGGTAAGCGGATCCTGTTCGTGACGCCAATTTGTGAACCGAGAGCAAGGCAGGTGGTTTGGTCTCCGCAACCAGAAATGAACGCACACGCGGTAGTTCAAGAAAAGAATATATATTTACTATAAGTTAATAAAGGCTATTTGAAGGTAAAATGACAGGGATAAAGACAAGCAAAAAAATATACAATATAGCATGAACAATTTCAAGGCAAATTCTGCAATGGTTTCTACTTTTACTCTGTCCAATTCTGCAGTATGGACACTGAATGAACAATATACTCAAAACTATCCCTAACTGACCCTGACATCACATTTGGGTGCACCCCCTTTCCCCCAGTGGTCCAGGTGGACCGCTTACAGTCTGTAGAAGCGCGCGGTGGGGCCCAAAGTCGTTCCTTTCTTTTATAGCGAAACGTCCTCTCCTCACGGTTATCAGGATCTTGGGAGAAATGAAGTCCTTTTTAACAGGGAAACCCAATGAATGCAATGTAATCCAACAGCAGATTCCACTCAGCACACTGACAGTCCTGCCGAATCCATACACTGAGCTGGGATGTAAGCCGGGGTTTAGCAGGTGCTGTCCAGTACATCAACAGCACTGCGAGTCTCTATCTGTGGTATCCATATACACAGTCACAATGTCAGTCTCACTGATCAGCCACTGAGCACAGTTCCTTTCACGTGGACTCACTAGTCCTGTTGTCTCTTTACACTCTGTTTGTCTCTGGACCAAGATACAGCTTAGCTGTACAGAAAAATCTCCACACCAGTTCAATACAACACTTGCTAAGATGGCTGCTGCTCT
Source organism: Leptodactylus fallax (assembly GCA_947044405.1). Taxonomy (NCBI): domain Eukaryota; kingdom Metazoa; phylum Chordata; class Amphibia; order Anura; family Leptodactylidae; genus Leptodactylus; species Leptodactylus fallax. The sequence continues at coordinate 696 of CAMRHE010001431.1, read as the reverse complement.
CTGTCTCGTCACTTCCTGCTTCTCTGCTCACATTCTGTCTGCAGAACAGGCAAGCTGACATAAAAGGGGGGGGGAGTGGCTCCCGCAACATATCACAATAATAAAAGGGGCGGTTTTTAAAAAGAAAAAAATCACAAAAATACATTCAACATTAACAGTTTATACAGACAAATAAAGCTTAGGACAACATTGGCTGTCTCTTACAGATGGTCCAATGAATAGAGACCCAAACAACAAAATCAGCACCTCCGGGGCGCTACCCATCAATCTACAAGACCAACATCATGGTGTTCAAGAGGAGAATCCCAAGACCAGTTGGACATCCCTCCTTCCTGCTAAACAACTACCTACAGATGTCTACACCTCTTGGGCTGACAAATTCAACATTCAAGGAGCTTTAAAGTGGTTAGCCAGTTTTTAAAAGGAGTCTATCATTCGCAAAACCTTTCAATGTTTTCTTCTCCAAGCCAATTCAAAGATAATTTGTTTCTTCATTTATGTTAATGAGCACCACGTAGCACCCGGGGCATTCCTCCTCTTCTGCGAGCACCCACCTTGTCATTGCTTTTCACCGCCCCTTCTTCTGTTGCAGTGACTTCCCTCTTGGTCTTCTCTGTATCGTCTTTCTTCTAAGTCCTCGTACGCAGCTCTGTGCGCATGCGCAATCGGCTCTGCCACTTTGGGTTCGGAGAAAGC